>JAQFZB010000800.1:0-10661 GCA_034695165.1 Desoria trispinata | reverse complement strand
TCTATAGAATGTACACGAACAGGGAACTTGAATATTTGTCTACGGTTTTGTTCATTGGAGAAAACAAAGTATTTAAATGAAAATGTCATTTTCGATTCCCGATGCTTCAAGAACAGTTTTCGCCTCACATCAGAATGTTTCACCCTCACCTGAATAC
Source organism: Desoria trispinata (assembly GCA_034695165.1). Classification (NCBI taxonomy): domain Eukaryota; kingdom Metazoa; phylum Arthropoda; class Collembola; order Entomobryomorpha; family Isotomidae; genus Desoria; species Desoria trispinata. The sequence goes on along the minus strand of JAQFZB010000800.1, from coordinate 10,504 downwards.
AGTACTACATCATTATAATTCACAAATATAAGAATAAAAATATAGTTTATGAAATCCGAACCATTCAAATGATGTGAATATAAGGATTCTTTGATATAATAAATAATTACTATTGCAGTAATATTATAATTCCATCAATTTGATTTTCAACATTATTCCAAAGAACCTTTTCAATTTTCTAGATATTTAGTAGAATTTTGTAGAAATCAGGATTCATTTCATTTCCTTTAGTTCCATTGATGTGTAATAATGTGTATGAAAAGAAGCATCATCGTTTGGTAATTATTATGCATGACAAGAGAACATTATCTTGGGTGTGTGCCACAGACCCTAAAGTACTAGATCATTGAATTATGATTCTAATCTAATTTCTTCAAATCCTGGCGAAGAATATAAACCCCTAGAGGATAAGAGAGAAAAGTAAAAAACATAATACAATTTCCAAGATTCATTAAGTGTAGTAGAAGTAGAATGGAATTAAATTTGTAAATAAATCCATAAGCAACATGGAATAATGCATCCTTTAACGGATTTACTTGAATAATTAATTGTACATGAAAAGTTTGCAGAGCAGGGATTTTTAATCATGATAGAAAAAACCCATTACTTCTTTGTATTTCAATGTAAATGAGTTACTGAGTGAGTGAGAAATATAGTTGATGGCTGAAATAAAAAAACTGTAGACACACACAATGACTGAAGAGGGAAATAAATCGCTTTTTCTCCTTTTGCACTCTTTGATTGTTCATCATGACTCTGTGGACCCTCAGAACAATTCCAATTATTTGCTCGAGTGAAAAGGTGAAACCCAAGAATTCTAGAGGACTTTTTAACTCAAGAATTTTATTCTGGGCCATTATTGCACTTTAATTGCACGCTTCAGCTAACACTGATATTATATAATGCCCTCCATTGTGTTTCTAAAATGGTCTCCTCAATTCCTCATAGAAAGTATACACTTGACTTATTCTTGTAGTGAACAATTTATACTTTAAAGTGCTTCCCCTTACTACTTCAACGACAATACCACAAAATAATCTTCACAATAATTCAGGAGTTTTACCATGAAGATGTTAAGTATATTTTGTATTTAGTGAGAAACTTTTTCACTAGTCTAGATTAAAAATCAGACCCAAAAATAAAATAATTAGACAATACAAAATTGTATATAGCTGTCAGCTAGATTCTAGATTTCGGATTTAAGAAGAAACATATAGAAATTAGATGATTCAAAGAAAAATAACTTCTAGTGAGTCCATGCATGTAGTGAAGGAATAACAATATGCAAATACTGCGAAATTGCGATATACCATAATATTAATTTGATTTTTATCGTAAATGATAATGAAGCGTTTGCAACAACAATAAATAATAGTTCCCAAAAATAATACAAAATTAAAAACTATTCAAAAAGCCACATAAATAAATAATTAATATACTAAAAAAATTGATGTTTCTAAGAGCCCGAAGTTTTATACAGAGAGTAATTCTAAAAGAGAACGCATATAAAAAATATAAAAAATAAGTACATCATGCTTTTGATGTAGAACACTGATAGAGTCTCACTCTACTTTGCGTGAGAAGAAAATGTATACTGCTTAAATTAATAAAAACATTGACTCATCTGCTGCTGGAGATGCTATTACATAGATGTTTATCATGCATATAGAATAAAAGTATTGAAATTAAAGCAGGAGCATGAAGAAATTCATAACATAAAATACCCTGAGGATTCTTTATGGTAAAGTTAATACTGCCAAATTCTACAAACGCATCATTTTCAAGTGTAGATTTATACACGCTTACAAGCACATTATACGAAATGCACACAAGTTGTGAAAGTGTGTGGACAGTAGTTCTTGAACACAAGTGGGAGAAAGTAGAGTCTTGGGCAAATCTGATTCACAAATATTTTCGCTGACTCAGTCTCATAATCTGCTATTCCATTCATCTCTATCGTATTCATGGTATGCATTTGAAGATCTAAAAGTCAAGGGAAGTCGTTCGATTGATTGAGGAGATCATCGATAGCTCGGCAGTACATAACCATTACACTCTATGAGATGGCTTGAAATCACAGCTCTTGTCCTCTGTAGTCTTGAATCACTTTTGCAAACACAGAACGTTCAAGCACATCTTAACATCCCTTCAGGAAGGAACCAATAAAATAAAACCAAACTAGTTGAGTTGCTCCCTATACGTATATTATTTACATCCTTTCTTAAATCCTTCCTTATATATAGTCATATACTATTCTTATATAATAGCTACGCCGCCCTATCATAACTTCTGGTGTGAATTTGAAAGAGTTATGTATGTAGGAACGCTGTACGGATAGTATTTATCTTTTACCGTTAAACTTAAAATTGTATATTACTTGTAATAATGCAACTCTTTCTTAATGCTGGTTACATCAGCTTGAAACGTTCCAGGAGAAAACCAACTCCTTTATCATAACTTTTAATATTGAATTTGAAAGATGTGAATTGTGTTAAAACGTTTTGGAGATATTGCCACCATTTACACCCTGTGATCTTCAACCGTATATTATGGTACACGAATTCATTAAGGACAATATTGCACATTTATTCCTCTTCAGATTAATGGGCTATAACTGAAGTATAATCAAATTTTGAAGAATTTTATTGTATTTCACATTGCAATTTTATACGAGGTCATTTGTGAATGTATTTTTGTAACTGGAAGCTAAAACATAAAGCTAGGAAACGATTGTTCTATAAACGCAGTCAGTTTCTCTCCCCTCTTTGTCTTGGAAATCGTATGTGAACCCAGCTACAAGGATGAGGTAGGTAGGGTTTTGGGCTATTAGCACAAATCATCCACTTTGCGGAGTATCTTTTTGACCACGATTATGGGAAGGAAAGAAATTTGAATAAAGCTTGCGGAAGATTTCTTAGACACACTCACAGGGCTAAACTGAACTGAAAGTTCAGTTGAGGTGATTCCCTCTGATGAATTTAATTGATGTGCGATGCATGTCGTTAGAACTTTAAACGATCCAAGTTTTCCAATGTAGAATGCCATTAAACGTTAGTTGAATTGCAAGCAGTTTGATGATCTTCTTGTGAATTTTAAGTGCTGTCCTCTGATTTACGAGAGTTTCCTTCAATTGCATATCTGAATGACAGAAACAGAGAAAGAGAAAATAGGAAATTACTCCTTTCCCAAGATGTCATTCTTGAGAAGTTACTGATTACATTTTTCCAATCAAACATATAACACAAAGATTTAAATTAAATTGAAGATTAAAAAAGAATTCTTAAATAAGAATTAATAATGCTTATAGAATTTAGAATTCAATGACATCCAAAAGTATAAAGTGGTGAATTTTTTTCCTAGTTCCTTGCTGTCCTTGTGGAAGGCCTAAAATTCTACCCATCAATTCAATTTCATGAAGAAGAGGTTAAAAGCTCAAATCAAAAATGAAAATGAATCAGACTGAAAACAGGAAATAATTATATTTGATTTGGGATTCCAAAATGAATGAAAAGTTAACGGGAAATGTAATAGTTGCTCAACCAATGGAAACTATAGAACGTCTCCCACGGAAACGAAATCGAATTGACGGGAAACTGACAGTTGAACCCTCATGTTGGTTGCTAATACGGATGTTCAAGAGAATTCGAAAGGTATGAGAACTAAATCATTTAAATTAATAATTAACATTTCTATTTAGTCGAATGGGTTTCTGTTTAAAAGCGGATATTTGTAGGAAATTGTTTACATCCACTTTCTCCTTGAATCAATTGGATAACAATAAGAATAATATGCTATAGCGTATTATATCATTTTGCAATACTACAGCTCTATATGAAAATATGTTAAAGCAGTTTATATGAGATGATAGCTGATGAGACGAAGGAACTAAACATTAACGACTTCATAGTACCTTTATTATATGCATTCCGCCTTTATCTAGACAAGAACAGGTGTTTATTAGTCTGCAATAACAATATTGCGGTACTGGAGGATATCGTATTCGTATCACTCTGGAATAATAGGGAAATATTTGTTAAAATGATGCAATTATAAACGAACTGCAAAACAAATAAAATGAATCAATCTACAAGAGAGAAATATAGAGAAAAGTGGAAAGATATTCCTTATACTTAGTTTATAGTGTAATGCTCCGCTGATCAAACTAATAAATCTTTTGCTCCTTCCTCTGGAGTTAAAAGACATGAAAACTTCAGTTAGCTTTATCATTTGCTATTTATGCTACGCACGCCTAACTTACTTGTTTTTTAATTTGATCTTCATGCTCTGACCGTGAAAACTCATTTTCAATTGTGAATTAAACGAGAAATTCCATATTGTTGTAGAAATCAAAATTGCTTGCTTTTTTATACGCTATGTAATTTTGTAACAAATCAGAGTGTAGTTTTTTGTGTTGGTGAAAAGTGTGCGTACGTACACGTACACAGATTGCAGGGATTACTACATAACAGAGAAAAGGAAATGTGAAATGAATTTGAAGAAAAAGCGTGCTTGGGGCATGACTTTGGATTTTTAAACCAAAAAGAGAAGAGATAAGAGAGAAAATGCAATGAAGGTATCTGCTTGAAAAGATGGGAATATGTAAATTCAGAATGTATTTGAAATGAGAAGAAATCGTTATCTGTCCCCAAAGAGTCCTCTTCTTAGGAATTAGACTCATCTCCCTGTGCCAATCTACTCTGATTATGATGCCGTGGAGAATTCTTTTATGCCTTACTTTTCTTTCTTGCCAACGTTAACAGTCGAGACAGTTCTCCATTTTCATAACCATGAGAAGCAAAGGTGTCTCTTATTGTTGTGGATGGCTATGTATTATCATACTGAAGACGAACTTACGACAGTGCACTACGGCTATACATACATAATACTATAGTACAATAATACATTCGGCAGCTTTTCTCTTGGCTAGGTGGAATTCCAAATAACAGCCGTAATGTGTTCAAGGGATCAATTTCATCCTGTTTTCTTTACTAAAAGTTCCCCACTTGCTTTTTACCCTTGTGTCTCACATGCAGAGTAATGATTAAGAAAGAAATACGAGGAAACTTTTAAAATTACTCATTTACTTATTGTTGGCCGCAACTTTTACACATAAGAGAAGGCATCTTTGCAATATCCATGAAGAATAGATGGTGTCATTAACGCCTTTTTCTATTTTTTATGTCTCTTCATCATAAATTCATCACATATCAGTATATTCATAACCTCTTTTCTACATCATGTGAATAATTATTTTAGTACCAAAATATAATAGATCTCTAAAAGATTGGAGAAAGTAATAAACTATAAACGGATTTTCTCCCTTTGAAAGGAAACAATAATTGCTAATTAGCCTTTATATAGATGTACACATACCTATTTACATAATAAAGGGATGCTCGTAACACATTTCTATTTTTTTGTAAGCCTGAAAGATGCGAGAACATAAATCTAAAAAGTGAAAAATCATTTTACCCTGGCACCATAAAACCTTGATGTTAATGGGGAAAGTTAAAGGGAGATGCATGTGAGAATGAGACGGGCCAAAGAGCTATCATCCTCTGGCTCATGCATGAACACTTTATTCATCTGAGCTGTGTTGGCATCCGAGAACCCACCACTGGCTTTCCTCCTCACTGAATGCTTCGTGTCGTATCGTCTTCTATAATTTAAAACATAACTTATCCAACTCGAGTGGAAACTAGAGACTAACATAGCATGTAGTACAATTTATTTACACTGAATACTCCAGCCTTTATAGCCATCTCATAGTTTACAGTTGTTGTGTCATTCTACTATATTATTGCTGCTTCTACTCTTGTTCTACAATACATATGTACTCACGCACGGTCAATTTTCAGAATTCACTTGAGTCTCAGTGGGTGGCTGTCAAGATGACACAAACATAATCTACCTGCTATATTCTTGCTCCTTTAAAATTACATTATTCTGATGGAACAATTAATCTCCTGCTTATTACAAGCTCCAAATGTAATGGACTAGACATGAGTAATTCTCTACTATATATATGTGAAGAAAGTATACATTATGATATTATCTGCTATCTACTATGGTGTTGAGGTATTCAGAGTAATTTTGATACTGTCAAATAGTTTCTAGAGAGAAACGAAATGAATTGCGTTAATACTCTGCAAGTTGAACATTCTTTTAGTGCGACATTTTTATTTGTTGAAGTGGTTTTTTTCATTGGAAAGCAATTTCAGTTTCAATTTCTCATGTAGCAAATAAAACGAAATAAGTTCCTTAGAGACGTGAAGAATGTGAGAGATCGAGTTCATCTTGTAAGGTCTTGACAGAAAAATGATGAAGTGAAATCTTTGATACTTGACCACTGGATGTTATCGATGGAAGTGTAATAAGAACAACGTCAGTGTGTCACCTGCAGAAGTTTATGTGTTGCAAAACAATAGCTTACATCTGCCCCCTGTATATCAATTTTAACGTTAGGGCACAGTCTTTCTATACTCCTCAACTCAAGTGGATTCTAATGCCGTCTGTCTCTCCATGCGATGAAAAAGGAACGTATCGGCTTTTCTTCCGTTATTAGTAGCTGTAGTGCTCACATTTTTTTGGAGTCACGTTGACATAAAAATTCTTATCACATCGGATCTGGTCATGAGGCTTAATATAGGGCAAGTAGTACAAGCTGGATTCTAATATATATTTGGAAGATACCAAGAAGAAAACCAAGTTGAGAAACAAAAGAAATAAGAGCCTTTTCTCTACTGCTTATACGTAGTAGTATCGTTGTCTTTTTTTGAAATGAAATATTGCACACATTTGTATAGACATTTATTGTTGGAGAAAAATACAGAGGATTTCCTCATGTCCTTTTTATCCATTTTTCCTGTGTGGCTCATGGGAGAAAAAAACAGTATCTTAAGAATCTAGTGTCGAGACTTGCACTAGGGAAACTAATAGGAGAAAAGAGCTATCATGACAAAAAATAGTCACTGAATTAAAGCTCTTGTACCCCTCGTGTTTTCTCCTTCTGAAACAATAGTGACAAAAAGTCATATTTTTATTATGCATCCGTTCAGCTTCCTTTATCTGTCCACATTGGCAGTGAATCATTGTTCTCTCTCTCTCTCTCTCTGGAATTTTATTATCTTTGACCATTTTAAACCATCGTATAATCTTGGTCTTGAAGAATTTCCAACGGATCACTTAAAGCGTCTTCTATAATAGTATATTATTCCTGAACAAATGAAGTCATGGATATTTGAATTCTTTTCTATGTTGGGGAGATGATGAAAGTGTGATGCAGTTAATCAAGGAAAGCAATAATGCTCATCCATGAAGATGGTAAATTCCACAGCATTAGCTTAGATTGCATGTTATTTGTGTACAACAAAACAACACGTACTTGTAGTAGTAGTAGTCATAGTAGTGTCTGGGATTTTACAGTCTTATATAAGCAATAATAATAGTCTGTGAAATCCAGTTACATTTATTTAGGCTCATGGAATTGAAATATAAAATAAATCTAGATAATTCGTTGAAATATCTTGGTGGTGGTGGTGGTGGTGCAGAGAAAGGGACCATTAAGGAATCCAGACATTCATTTCAAAGTCCCTACAGTTTTCATTTGACTATCTAAATGCCTTTGTTTTGTTCTTGGCTCATATAAGTCTATAATTATCTTCCTAGAAATCCCATGAAACTTTCATAACTTAAATCTAGGACATTTAATTTTGTCGGGGCTTTGAATTGAAATTGTAGAAAGTCTATTCACCGATGTGTTTTCACATGCTAATAAAGAATTCTATGAAACATTTCCCTCGTCTATCTCAACAATACTTTTTACTGATTTGCATTTACGACAAAAACGAAGAGGAATTTTCACCGCTACACTTGTTGTCTTTTATGTAAACTGAGTTCATTCCGTTCCCAGTTCGAAGGACATGAACGTATTATTCTTATAAAAATAATATAATATATGCGGTGGAATTAATTACATAAACTCATAAAGTTCTTTTATTCACTATCGAACGATCTGTCTCTAAACTAAACAATAAACTTTACAGTTAATTACAGAACGTTCGAATTTAATCATTACCTTTTTAAACGAGAATTGAAGGAAACGATACACTTTAGCCCTTAAACTTGTGATGTGCTGCATTTGTAAAATCATTTTCTAATTCCATGTGAAGAGAAGTTAGGAGAATAAAATCAAAAGATTATCCAAGGACAATAATTATGTTGCTAAATGCTGTTCTCAGTTCCGGAGACAAATGATAACTTTTGTGTAAAGAGAGTATGGATGATGATGATGATGAGGGATACTTTACATTTTTGAATTCAAGTAGCTACCTAATTCTATTTGTACACTCCTGCTGAGGTAACGCGTTGAGTGTCCGAATTCAGTGACTTAAGCTCAGAGTTATCAGTGTATTATCAGTCGAGACACGGGTTTGCCAATAAAAGAGGGTTGAGCAATCTAAATGGAAATGAGTCCCAAAATGAGGGAGAAAACAAGTTCATTTGGCTGACTCGTCGACTTGAGTCTTTAGTGTAACTATACGACCTACGTATTTATAAGTGCAATGGTTCCGTGTAGAAGTAGTGAAAGTCTGTGCTATATATGGCAATAGCTATTTGACAAAACTATGTGTGTGCGTACATATAGTAGGAATAATATGAGCACAGTTGTGGGACGGCAGAGATTCATTCTAGAGAAGTAGTACTACTGTAGTAGTAGTAACAGATCTACAACTACTTACCACCAGTAGCACTTTTGCTGCTAGTTCATGATATTCATTGTACTACTAACTTCAATAGAGTAAGAATGGGCGAAACATGCATGTTCCATTGAGTTGAATAGTTCCTTTGAGCTTCTTTGAATAGCACTATTTCACCCTGAGATTTTATGCATGACATAATGTCTAATGGTTATTTCGATTCATATAGTAGTAGTCCTTCACTTTGTCAGTGTGTCCCTTCATTAGATTCATGTATGTGCATTGACATTAAACATGGTTATCGCATATATTCTGATTTCTATTGTTTTTGGCATTTTTATGACAGATCTATCTAAGGACTTTAAACAAATAGGGGATACTTTACTCCAATCAGTTGAAACGAGATTCAAGTCAATTAGTGTCACAATCATAATTTCACGTACATTCATTTTTCATGTTCATAATTTTAATGTAATTTATTTCTCAAGTACAATAAATGCGAGTTTCAATCCATTGTATTGATAAACCTGAAGATCAGGGAAGGTTCGTGAAGATTAACAAAATGAGAAAAAGTGGCTTCATTCTTTGAACACAACAATGACTTTGAGTAATAGTTGTTACTGAAAATTCCAAATATTATTTTCAGTAATAAAGCTATTTTAATGATGGTAAAATAAATTCCAGAAAAGGTTTAATGCGATTAGAACATAGTGTAGGAAATGTGTGAATGCATTCTACGAAGGGGATTTTTAGGCAAAAGATGGAGATTTAGAAAATCATGGAGACTCCACATAGAAGTACCATGGTCGTATCATAATCATGTGAATGTGAGCTCCATTAAACTTTACATTTACAGCCAGAAAAGCTTCCATTACTCAATTCGCGACATGTACTTTGTTCAGTTGGATTATGACTTTCCCTTGCACTCTGCTCACAACCTTTGCGTTGCCAGGTTTTGCATTACTAAGTATTTCCGTGTCTACGGTGATTAGCAGTGTTAGGATTTCCCATATATACATGTACATATAAACTTTTGTGTTCCAATTGATGTCACATGTAATTCCCTTCAATACTTTGATTAATATGTAAGCTTATATATATGAAGAAGCATTATTATATTGACTCTTTTAGTTACTACAGAAGCGACCTATACACTAAATTTATAGAGTTGAAGGAACAGTCATTTGTGTACGTTTTTAGTTAAGAACAAGTGAAAATGTCCAAGCTGCTTTTCATTTTGCTTGTTGAAATAGTTCCATGAGCTTTTTGGCTCTGACCACTAATTGAATTTAACATCAAAGGACAGATCTGTTCCGCTAGTAGTAACTGCTGATTGGATTGTAGACCTTTCTTTAACAAAAAAATCATAGAATTCATTGTAGCAATATCCAGACGTCGTGATTTTTCTATCTGATAACATTTAATTAGTTCTTCTCACGTAGGTAGCTCCAGATAATTTTCCTCTTTAATTTATACACATGACACTATAAGCGAGGTTCTACAATTCTACTCCTTTCTGACTGATCTTACGACTTTTTCTTGATAAGATACCATAGATACAAACTTTGGAAATCCTTTTTAATTTAAATTCAATCGCAGTGGTACAACTTCTAAACTTCTCAGATAACAATCAAATTAAATTCTTTGTTAGAAGTGTGAATATAGCCGAACACTGATACTGTCATAGAACGATTTTAATTGTGGTCGAAAAAGTTATATGTCCAGCAGCCCAGTAGTAGTGGAAGTTCTTATTGCGATATCCAAGAAAATTAAAACGTTTAAATCTGATACCACTACTGCAGTCT
>JAQFZB010000799.1:0-10673 GCA_034695165.1 Desoria trispinata | reverse complement strand
TTAACTGTCTCACTTTTTATCCTGCACAACATTTCGAATCTTAAAATCAGGCGATAGGTCAAAGTAACTCCAGTAGGATCAAGATGTTACGGCGAATCACTAACTAAAATAATAACTAAATCACTCAATAATTTAAATGTTTAAAGTATGTTCGTCCGTTGTATTTAAAATAAAATTGTATATCTATTTTATACTATTAAATGCTACGCCTTATCATAACTTTCTTTTAATAGTATTTAATCAAGTGTGGGTATATAAATAATTACCTTGATTGTACTAAAAATAAGTGTACTAATAAGTACTTGTGTTCTTTGGTGGGAATGGGGCCTAGTACAACTGTTTTGTCTTAACTGATGTTAATTAAGTAATTGTTTTTTATTTTATTTCTTTGTAGAATAATAATAAAATGAAGAGTAAGAGTGCATGGTTTCTTTCTTTTTCTTTCTTTTTTGATGCAATCTCTGGGATTTAATGAGACCGGGCGGCTCCCTCCACTTCCAGCACTCTCTCCTCACCCCTATCTCACACCACAGCTGATCATCTGTCAATTTTAATCATCTTCTAAATTTTATAAGTTTTTACATTCTTTTACCTACAGTATTATCTCTCATCGCGTGCCATCATCACACCTTCAGACAAATCTCAAAATGAAGCTCCCGGAAGACGTCAAGAAAACCCTTTTGGCCGAAGGCCGTGGTTACAAAGGAATCCTTCCACCGTACCCCAATGGAACCAAGGTACGAAATTCCCGAAATATTTACGATCCAGAGTTCATTAGCCATTAATTTTCTAATTCCAGATTGAATTCCATTTCAAAACATGTTTGGGAGAGACTGAGGAAGTGATTGACGATACACGTAAAATGGGGAAGCCTATGACGATGATCATTGGAAAACAGTTCAAAATGGAAATCTGGGAATTAATGATACATACAATGATACCTGGACAAGTCGCAAGCTTTTCTGTTCCTGCTTCTGTAAGGATTTTTGCAATTATGTATAACTTTATAATGGAGAGTTCTGACAATATTACACTGAAATGTTTTTAGTACGTTCAATGTTATCCAATGGTGGCCAAAGCGGTGAGAGATTCGTTTAGACCTGTTACTGAACACCAACATGCACATCATTGTTGTGGAATGATGTCACAAGGAATTGGATATTCTGACTTGGACCAACTTTTGCAAAAAGCACAGCCTATGATCTTTACATTTGGTATGTAAAATTTAAATAACGATCTTCGAATCCAATTGATTAACTACAGCTAAAGTTTTTAATTTGACGGTACAGATTTATTGGAAGTTAAGGGTCCTGGAACATATGAACAAGAATCTTGGCAATTATCAGAAGATGAAAAATTGGCCTCAGTGCCCAAACTGCAATCTGAAGGAAATGCTTTCTTTGTCCAGGAGAATTTCTCAGCCGCAGAACAAAAGTATTTCGAAGCTATTGCCAGAATTGAGCAGCTTTTACTCCGGTAACAGTTCAAACCTAAGTTAAACACTTGAATTTGTTTCATAATTAGTGTACATAATTTTAATTTTAGTGAGCGACCTGGGGGTGAAGAATCTGCGGAACTAGAAGACCAAAAGAACCCATTGCTTTTAAACTATGCCCTTTGTCTGATGAAGCGCGGGGAATATTATGAAGCTTTACAACATCTGAATACAGCACTTACTCGACAACCCCGTTAGTTTAATACAAAATATAATGACATGGAATGTATTATATAACGCAATGGGCTGAAATGAAAAAATGTTTGAATTAATTAATAGAAAACGTGAAAGGTCTATTTCGTCGTGGTAAATGTCACCAGGCTGTGGGGGATTTTGATGATGCTAGAGCAGATTTCGAACGCAGTGTCACACTAGATCCTACACTTCAAAGTGCCGTTACTAAAATTCTGGCCGAGATTGCAAAAGAGGAACGCAAACGGAATCTCATTGATAAGGAAAAATTCCAACGTATATTCTCTGAATCTTAAGCCTCGATTAGTTCATTGTCTTCAATTAGTAACACATAGCATGGCAATCATTTAATTATATAACCAAAAATTCTGTTATTAGCAAACAGGAATTAAGAGAATGTTAATTATGTTTTTAAAGTGAATAGTATTATGTTTTTAAATTATGATTAATATGATTACAATATCATTTTAAAATAAAATCAGGTACAGGTGCTAACGAATGTCTTGTATAACTAGTCAAACCAGGTCAAAGAGTGGAGTACATGAAGGGTTTTATTATTTTAATTATCGTTCAACGTTTAACAAGAATATTATACAACTCTTCTGATATTGTTCGTTTACTTACGTATATTTATGATTTTATAATTATGTGTATTTCTAAAATATATATCCTTTGTGTCCGAGCATCTTCAACAATTAGAAAAAATATCTTTGATTTAGTCATTAATTTGTATGGCTGAATTTCATCATGACTGCAAAACTGTTGATACACAGTAATTATCACTAAAACTAATATTATTAAGCACTCTATATATCTTTGAAATCATTTAACTAGCCTGCAAATTAACAGTCGATTAAATTTCAATTTTGATAGTCAATACGAGAGCACCAACGTAATAGCAAAGTTGTTTAATAGTAATTAAGCTACACCGTTCTTTGTTCATCTGATATGGCGCCTTTAATTAGCGTCCTGACTGACTATCTCCGAATGAATATTCAAGAGATATTAAATGACGTTTTGTCCTATTAAAAAATAACGCTCTTCCTTCGTCATCGTCACCTGCAGACATTCAATTAAAGTCTTAAGTTATCAAAAATATAATATTCCTTTAAGTAAGACAGTAATTTTTCAAATACCTGCTGGTATCATTATTACGATCCGACCTCAAAGAGTTTTGACTTGTGGAAGTGGTACCAGCAGCCATGTTAACAGCTTTGTACGCTTCATCAGGGAGATTGGCAGGATTACTTAAGATGTCAGTGGTTGTGCATAAGTAGCGCAAAGAATTCAATACAGCTAAATAACGACAGAAATTATTAAATTGAAACTAAAACAATTAGTTATGTATTGTTTACCTGGTCTGAGATCTACAAGGGAACAATGTTGATCCACCCATGCGAGTACAGTTCGACACATCTCATCCACACTCGCGGTTGACACGGAATTATTGTAAGAGTCCAATAAAGGTCGGATTAGTGTGCTGAACTGTAATTTTAAATGAACATTTTATAGAAATCGAAGCAAATATGACAACATACAATAATAAATGTATTGTACATACAATCCAAAACTTCCAATTCTCGAGGGTTCTCATACGAACCCATTGATGAAACATATCATTCATCTTATTGGTACGTTGCCTTGAAATTGGAGCACCTGTTGCAGGCAGCATGGATTGGCAGTTGTTTATAGCCGCATTCAGACTCTCAACTTGTAATCTATGTGCTTCCATTTCTTCTTTGAGTTGACTTCGTTCAACTTTAAGTTGACGAATATACTCCGAGCCCTTTTGCAACATTGCTGCTTTACTCACTTTTGCGTTGGGATTTTGACTCAATGCAGGTATCAATGAGTGAAGAGTGTCAAATCCATTCTTGATATTACAACGTCGCTTTTGTTCAGCATTAATGTGAGACACTCGTCGATGCTCCTATCACAAATTATCACAACTAAAAATAGTTTCCTACACTTCCTGATAGTACCTTAAACGCTACAGGATTTGATTTTATTGTTAAATTTACCTTGTACTGACCCCGATCACTTCCACTCCCGCTGGGTTTATGGGATTTTGCTGGAGAAGACGGTCCACTGAGAGAGAGTGGAGGTCCCATTGGAGGGGACTGATGACCAGTAAGTAAGGGAGGAGAACCACCTCCACTACCTCCAGATCCACCCCCACCATTTGGACTAATGGATTGAGAATGTGGCAGTAGAGATCCTGGGGGTGCTACTGATTTGTTTCCCAGTCCTCCAAAGTTTATCTATAACATTGACATTATGTACACATGGAATAAGAATTGCTTTAACAGTTCAATACAGTAATGTTTTTAGAGCCTTACAACAAGCGGTCCAGTAGCTAAATGGAAGGGCTGCTGATTGAGTTCTTTGGTCCATGAAGAGGGCGATTGTATCTCATTCGCCCCCACCATCATATTCAAGGGAGACATTCCTTGATGGTATTGACCTCCACCAATACCAGTGGATCCATTGTTGGAGTTGGCATTGTTCTGGGCATGATTGTTGCTGTTGCCTAGAAGATGGGAAAGAAGCGTATTTGCGTTGTTGAGCAGGGTAGACGACGGTTGTTGTTGTTGTGGGGGTGGATTCGGTCTTGAGGGCCCTGACCGACATTTTCCTCTTGGTTTACCCTGCAGAAGGAGGGAATAAAATTGTGTGAGAGATTACTTTTGTATTGACTCTTTCACACTATTTGCTCATGACAGGTCACGCATGAGGAATGTGTTGTACACGGATGTCCCGAGTGAATTTACTTTTATCGTCTACTCGTAAGATAACATACAATTCACAAAGATATGCACAAAATCCTCTCCTATAAAAACGAGAGGAAGAGAGACCTCGTTTTCTCCTTCTTCCACTCGCTCTCACTCTTTCAACATCTCTCTTCATTCTCAACTTTCCTATAAAACTCCTTTCGAGAATTTCATTTTTTGAAAATTATTTTTAAATTTTAGAAAATAAATTCCAACACAACTAACTACGTTTAAATCATTACAATACCACTTTTTATATTGTAACTCATTTTTTTATTTTATCTTTGGTTTTCCCTTTTTCTAACCAGATAGATTTGCTTTTAAAAAATCAAATCACTTTTTAAAAAAGAGATTTTACGAAAAATAATTTTTAATGGCACGGAATTGATGCGTTGACGTACAAAATAGCTGAAGTTGGAATTGACGGTGTTGGTCGTTGGGGTTGACAAGAGGAGCTCGAGGTCTGCGTAGTCCCACATGGTCAACAACTGACATGACACTGACCTCTGACTCATTCCTCTCGATCCCAACTTCCAATACTTATACACGTGACCTCACTATCTTTCCATAATTGAACAAAGCCTTTTCTTATCAAAATTCTGTTGCTAACTGCTTTTCCATTTTATAAACACACAATATTTAAGACTAATATTTAAAAAATATTCTTATTCTTTTTATCCAAGTATTTGTTCAATCAAAAATGTATAAAACAAATCTTTGTTACATGTCTTATGACTACAGTTAAAATGAGAAAATCCTTCTCCAACTACAATTACCTGTGGCTTTGCAAAGAGTTCCAGCTTCGTGTCACTAGGTTTAACATCAATTGATGCATCAGAAGAACAACCATTGCCCAAAAGAGGTTCATAGTAACTTGTTTGCTGTGTATGTCCTCCAGAACTCTTTCCAGGTAGCACTTCTTCGGACAACAGACTATCTGGAGGGTCAAAATTCTCTAGCTCTTCTGGCACCGGTGGTAGAAGTTTTGAATTCACATAATCTTGCAGAGGTTCTAATGTGTCCATAAAATCATCCAGATTTGGTTGCAATTGTACTAACCCAGGTTGAATAAAGTCTGCCACCATTCCTGCTCTCGCTATAATGAAAGTACATTTAATATTAATTCCTAAAAATAGTTTTTTAAAGTCACAAGAGTATTTTCGTACCTATTTCCCTGGGATTAGGAAATGCAAAAGGTTGATTACTGGACAGAGAAGAGAAGAGTGTATCTGTAAAATCCATCAAGAGGTCATCGTCAAATATTATGTTGGACATTCCTCCAAATGTTCCCGATCTACTCCAATCAAATCCATCAAGTGACACAGGATGCTACAACACAAAGGTAAAAATTTCGTAAATTGATTAGGTTATTGTGATTACAAATAGCAATTAAAACATACGAGGTCAGGAGTTGGAGTGTTATGTGACCATCCCATGATACGGTTACGGTAAAAAAGTCTCCATTTTTTGTATTCAGCGGCAACAGTTGACAGCTTGCGCTTCCAGTATTTTCCCTCCATGACGACGGCCTGACAACAAACCTGCACCTCAGATTACACCATCAACAACTCCATTGTGATTTCACTCAATCTAATATTTAACTATCCACTCACCTCGGGTTTGTTATGACCGTCAACGTCCAACGGCGATGCAAATTGACAGACAAGTGTCTTCTTCTTCATTATGACTGAAAAACAAAGATTTATTATATTAGGGCGGTTTTAGAAATTACCATTTAATTAACAGTCAAAGACAGCATATCATAACAACTAGTTGAATTGTCACATGAAGAAACAAAGATTCACAAATAAAACGTTAAGGATTATTCTAAATTAAATACATCAATTTTCATAATTGCCTTACATTGCATATGCCAACATCTCCAGATGACATTGTTGAGTCTGATTTTGTCTTTCCATCTGAGACGAACACCTTTGAAACGATTCCACTTTGGGGATGTCAGTTTTTGTCTGAAATTGAAATCAAACAACCGACGTCATTTACACGCCTTTTTTGTTATTATCCTCTCTACAACCAACTATGACCATAATCTCATAATATTGTATATATGCTCGCAGTCGTGCATGCATATCGTACGATTCCATAATGAAAACATTAGTCTGTGTCAGCTAAATTACATAATTCTACTTTAGTAGTTGACCTTGAGCCCATCCTCCAGGTCTAGCCAATCATTTAAAATTGAGCAAACCACCACGAATTTTGCAAATAATGTTAATTCTTTTTCTGTTCCACAAAGAGTACCAAAGGTCGAATAATATTGTACTTTTACTGCCGTGAGATTTCGTGGGGCAACGGCCCTTGATATATGTCTCGTCAAGATAATTTTAATTTATTTTAATGCAAAGTCCTGATATAATTCAATCCTTGCTTTGTAACTTTGCTCCTATACAGAAAAACCCTCATTATACAAACTGAGACATATAGAAAATATTGATAGAGAACAGATAACCAATCCCTCTCAATCGAAATGAAATTGAATATGACTGTCTGATCCGCACGGTCTACTTACATCAATGCAAAAAAAAGTAATAACTGAAACCATCAACCATTATCATAGCATTATAAATAAATATGATAGGCCTCAAGTTGCAGTTTTATATCTCCTGGAATAATGCAAGATTCGAACCTACGACCACGAAACTGAAAAAGAAACAATACATAACGCTTGAACAGAATATAATATTACACCAACAACATAAAATAAAAGCAGTTTATTTAGTTTAGTTGGCAACCCTCCAAATTCCATTCCATCATTATTCTCTCATTTTAATTGGAGTAAAGGTTTAAAGATGTACGCAAGTAAACTGGTCTAGCAGTAAACTTTAAACTGGTAAAGCAAGTAAAGTAGTAGTAGTGTCGCATAATAAGAACAAGAACAAAATAATGTAACTAATCATTCACTATACGAACTAAAGAAGAGGACTTCCTTGCATTCTTATCTACAATCGTGCTGATGAGAATAATCCCTAATCGCTCATTATGAACGTACATTTCGTACACCAAACAATGTTTGATATACAAATGCATTAGCTTTAATGAATGTTTTAAGTTGTCTTTTGTCTTCTCGTGGGATATTTTTCGATCTCGATTATTTACTCTGTAATGTTTTAATTACTGGACGTATGCTTTTTCACAGAGAGCACTTGATCTTTCATTCGATTAATTATTATAGAATGGCGGAATTATAATTTGAGTAGATTAATCATATACAAATGAAAGAAATAAAAATAATAACCTGTATGCGAGTGACATGCACTGGAACAATTTAGTCAGAGATCCATCGATAGAAATTGCAGTGCTATTTTCATCACCTCCAGAAGATTGCTCCTTTTGGGTAATTCCAATGATACCACTAGCCACAAGAAGTTGATGTGTCCCACTATTTACCTCAGCCTCATCCCGATTTCCAACACCAATATCATCATCTGCTGGAGGTCCTTCAGTATCAGGAGAATGTACTTCAGGGCCTTTGCCCACAAGCGTTTCCGGTGGTCCTGGAGGAATTGGCATTCCAACTTCGTATTCTTCATCCTGTGCTTCTGACTCTGGTTCAAAATCCGATACCATAAAGTGGCCTGAATGAATGGTTTCTCGAATTCTTGACGTCATTCTAGAACTGTAGGCACGTTTATCGCTGGAACTGCCCCCATTCCCACTTGGGGTGAACGTGGAACCTCCCGCCGTCATGGTACTTACTGACATTACAAACTTACTACAGCAATCAGCACTATATCCTAATAATATAACACTCTTTTAATCTAATTCTGCTTGGGAAGTATTTCCACAGTTAGTTATTCCACCACGATCATCCTCAAAATCTCTTCCTTGCCTCTTCTTTCGTTAACACAATCTGAAATAAAATAAATTTTAAAAAATTAATTCATTATTCTATTAATTAATCCATGTTATGAAAAACTGATAAGCATTTCTTGTCTCGATTAAATTGTTTTATCTATTTATATATCTGTTGTTACTATATAATAATAATAACTGTCATGACATTAAATTACAAATGAAATTTTACAACTTTTGATAAGCTCAATGAGATTTAGTTAAACGTAATTATCTGATTAACTTACGTTATCTTCGAAACACAACCAAGCACATGATTTTATAACTCTTACAATAATAATTGATATGGAAAAGTAAACGGTAGTGATTTTTAAATATTTTAAATAAATCGATACAGATATCCCCAGTAATCTATTGCACTTGTTATCAACTATTATATAACAAAATAAATATCAAATCCTTGACTTTACTAAAAATTATTAAATTAAACTAGTTTTCTTAATAAATTAAATAATTGAAATTAAATAGTGATTATTTCGATTTTTAATTATGGGTAGCGCACATAGAGCAGACACTATCCTAATCCTAATTACAATTTATTACTATTTTAATTAAATACATCAGAGAGAGAGAGAGCACTGGAGCATAGAACAGTTGAAAGTAATACAATTTTAAAGATTCTGCATTGAGATTGAGGAGAGAGAAGATGACGAAATTATTAAAGACTTTTAACGACTAATGGATTATTACTAATACTCTTGTAATGAAGTATAGATGTGGAGAGTCTCGTTGACCTTTGACCCAGTGAGATTTCGTTTTTCTTCTTCTACTTCTTCTTTCTGCTCTGGGTGGGAGTCCAGAAGAAGCAGCCATACCATGACATTAAACATGAAACCACCATCACCAATTAATTCCAAGGACATCCCCACTACTACTTCTACTATTCCCTTTATTATTACATAATATAATAATTTCATCAATCACTACTAAACACATCAACGTCTACAACTTCAAAAATCAACTCTACTACTACACTAATTAACTTTAAAGACATAAAAATTGCGCCAAAAACTTTAATATCTTTTTTCATCAAAAATCAAAAATGAAACAGATGATTAAATGAGTATTCATAATAATGATCTACATAAATAGTAAAGCTGATCTTGGAAATAAAATTCTTTGTTCGTTTTCTTTCAAGTTAGTTTAATTATATTATAAATATTATTACTATTACACTGCTGCACTATTAAAATATAATATTGTGGGAGTAATGTTTGTTACTAACCTTTGACCTTGTGGGTCGGGGGATGAGGAGGAAGAAAGAATGTTTGTGCGGATGTATGATAAATAAGAAAGTATATATAATAATAGTTGAGAATTGTGTTGTTGTTGTGCGGAGAGTGAGTTGGGAACTGAGGCGAGCACAAGGCCAACCTTCATACGCAACTCTCTCATCTTTTTTAATATTCCCATCCTCTGTTCTATGTTCTACTCCTGTTACTACTACTTTGTACTTAATATTATACTAGTTTACTAGTTACAACAACAGCAGTTAGGTTAGTGGCTATGGCGACATATCACCCCCCCCCCATCTTAGCCCCTACCCCCCGTCTTGTCGACAATCCCCCCATCCATAATATAATATATTCCCCCAGATTACATAATTTTTTCTTTAGGATCCCTATTATGCCTGGCCGTTTCTCCTGAATGAGATGCAGATAGCTTTAGATGCATGCATGTGGAAGAATATTATGTGAGTTTCTTATCTTTTCATTATCATCATTGCTTATCTTAAAATCCCTCGTCGAAACTCGTAACTTTAAAACTCCAGCTGCTTAAGAGCAGAGATCTCATCAACTAATCGTCTCATCACCAGTTTACTTTGTCACCATCATATCACCAGTATAAATAAATATAATATTACGTGTATTTCTGTCCCATGGCATGAGATTGAGATTGAGATATAAAAATCAAAATGAGATATTGATAATATGTATGGTTTCTTTAGAAAAAGGAATTAGATTACAATTAAGATTAAGAAACAAGAAGAAACCCCAAAAGATGCATTAAATATTTAAACCAGAAACTACATGACTATAAAAATGAATATTCAAGCTATTTATAGATATTTATGATAATGTTGATAGAATTTCCCACGTAACCTCTCTCATGGACTGGACATTGTAAATTAATATACATTGTAATTCTATATGGTATAACAACGCAGAACTATTTTACATGCAAGAAAACTGACCGAATGGTGATTAGTGAATACTATTATAATTATGGCGCAAGTTAGTTATAAAAGCAGTTTTGTTTTAGTGATTTTTTATTTAGCTTTGAAAAGTAATAGTAATGCAGTACAATGAAATAATATTTTGTTGTAGTTGTAGCTCAATAAA
>JAQFZB010000798.1:0-10675 GCA_034695165.1 Desoria trispinata | reverse complement strand
TATCGCTTTGCTTTAATTGTTACTATTTGTATCCGGTGTCAATTACGATTGTACTAATACTGAGAGAGAGTTCAACGATTTATATCATTCCGCAACGAGTAGAAATGTGGATCAAAGACAATGATATCGAAATGCGTTAATGATGCGTTCAAGAGGCAATATTATTTTTGAAGATAACTATTTATACTTTCCTTTCTTTGTTTTTTTTGTTAGTAGTTTGGAGTTTAGAGATCAATTATTATTTTTATTATTTACTTCTTATGTAATAAATGCGGAGCGGAGTTAAATTAATTAAATTAGTTAACTTTTTTTGCTGTCAAGAAGATGTGTGTGTGTACGTTAAGTCCAAGAAGAACGAGATCTAAATACGTTTTTTTTATAATAGTGTGACTTGCAGTGCGTAGATAAATGTTGGCAGTGATCCTATTAAAATTTTTGAATCCGTAATTAATCGACACACAAATGTTTAAATTCGCACTTTATATACGGTTCCGATTATTTTTGTTAATTGTAATATTTTGTTGTACACGACGATGAGACGCACGGATCACTGCCAAATGGTAAGGTAGCAGTACATTAGTATTATTATTCTGTGTGAAGAACGAAACAAACGTATTAATTTAAACGTTGACGTTTGAATTTGAATATTTCCTTGTGCAGCGTCTATAATCTTTCGTATTGCAATTCTCAAACTGCATTCTTCTATCATTCATTGATTGTATATACTTTTGATATCATTGGTTCACTGATTGCATCGGCATGTCACTAATTTGTGAAGAAAATTAAGACAAAGATAGGAATGGACGAGTGCGACGACGACGAAAAGATTGTTTTGTCCTCTGCTGGATCTACAATAAAAATGGTGAAAAAAACATTAAATTAAATATCTATTATATAGGCATTTAAATATAACAAATGTATTTGAAATTGTAGAAAAAAATACTATTCGTGTAAAATTAAATGTCACAATCAGTTAAAAAACCAACGCAATATTAAATCTTGTTAGTCTGAGAACAAAAAACAATCAGGGACTTTAATTGCGCACTTTCTTTCTATCAAAATCACAATCTCCTAAGAAATTTTTAGCAATTGATTCA
The DNA here is from genome assembly GCA_034695165.1 of Desoria trispinata. Taxonomy (NCBI): domain Eukaryota; kingdom Metazoa; phylum Arthropoda; class Collembola; order Entomobryomorpha; family Isotomidae; genus Desoria; species Desoria trispinata. Next base: position 9,578 of record JAQFZB010000798.1, on the reverse strand, counting down.
TTTAATAAAGAAACATATGACAGAAAAAAAGAAAATCTTTCTTCACTTTGCTTCAAGTTTAAGAATAATATTACACCTTACTTTTCTGCTATTGATTTCTCCTCCTTTCACATCCAATAGAATAAATTTCTACACTTTCCTCCTACGATAGCTTAATAGATGACGATAGACCATTCTAATCCTAATAATGTAAAGTGATGATAATATAAAATACTACCAACTTTAAATAAAACTAATTCCTATCCACTATCCCTTTCATTCTGAGATGTGCAACGTAGTTAAAACTAGAAGTTATAGTCCCGCTGTTAATTGACTTTAATTGTTCTCAGTTGTCTTCTATTGAATCCAGCATCAAATAGAAAATAGTTTAAAAAGTTGAAACTCCTTTCTACTCCAATATAGAATATTACAATAGGTTGTATTATTAGTATTAGGTAAGCTATGATGTACTTGTACTACAATGAGTCAGTTCTTTTCTTTTTGATTTTTTTGATAAATATTAAAAAAACCCATAGTATCATAGTATTTTTTACTTGTATTATACTTTAGCTTACCGTCCGTGGTTTGGTTGATAGTTGATAGATAGTTGATGGGGATGATGTGATGATGAAGATGCAATGGTTGATTTTAGTATTTGGTGGTGATATAATTTTTTCCCTTACTGAATAAATGGACTAGAGAATAAAATGAGTGGAGAAAGAATCATTTTATATTATGACATGAGGATGAATGATTATTAGTTTTTTAATGAGGGATAAAAATGATGAGAATAATTCTCTCCTATGATCTATGTATGTACAGTACTCTCTTGTAATATAATATGCTGAGTACTACTACAGCAGTATACAGTATATATAATAGTATTACACTGTGTGTGTGGGTGATCCGTGCTGTGATGATGACGATGGATGTATATGTAGCAATAGCAAATGCAAGTAGAAACAGTAGCACTATTAAACTTGGTCACTTTTCTTCTTCTTTTAGTAGTAATGTAATGGTAGTACTATAGTACTATACTTTACGCTGCCATATAGTACACAAAAAAGTAAGGAAAAAGAGAGAACTCTGCTGGCTCAACCTCAACCCTTTATCTCAGAGAAACACTTTGTGTCTCTAATATTATTCCTTGTCCTCTCATCTACTTCCTTAATACTACCACTATACTATATATATACTCTCTCCCATACGAATACATGCAGATATACACTATCCTCCTCTATAGTAATACTAATACTACTCGGGTTCATAAAAAACACACCATACCAAATCAAGCACCAATTTATAAAAATTATTCAAAAGCATAAAAACCAAAGAAAGAATTAAGAGCTACTTTTTACTTTTACAAGCTCTTCCCATTCTCTATTATGCATGCATTCAAATTTTAAAGAAATCTCAAAAGTGATCTTTCTTTATTATAGCTTAAATTACATGATGAGCTGAAGAAAGAGAAAGCTGTAGAGAAGAAAATAGTAAAAAAGAAAGGAGAGAAAGTTATATGATGTACGATGTGAACAACGGACTCTTTATTGACATTATGTACAGTACTTTGTGGCAATATAGGGTTACACTATATACTCCCATCACACATCTGGGTATTAGAGTATTACATTACATATAGTAAGTATATATACTATGGGAGAGAAAAGAGCCTTTCTTTTCTTCCTCTGCGACAATTTACTCCATCAATTGCTTTCTCTTGGCTTTCATCTCAATTTATCATGATTTCATGCAATTACACACGCATACACACCCATTCATTTGTAGAAAGTCATATAGTTTAGTAATAAGTAGAAGTTCATATTACATAATATGTATCTACTACTCTTTTATACCCACCCATTAGTTATTTAGTAGTACTGTGTATCTCTCAAGTATCAATTGCTTATCAAGAATGCTAGTTAGTGAAAGTGAAAACTTTCTCCAGAACAGGCAACACCATATAAGTTTATAAAGGCTAGTAAAGGATTACCACGTATTTAGTTGGTCTTAAAATTTTCTACAAATGAAGAAAACACATTTTACCATTTACATGAATCATGTGTATTTGGACATTTTCAATTTAAGCTTCTAAAGATTTGAAAATCTAGACTTTGACAGTTATTATTGAAGTCAACAACAAAGATTTAAATTAATTAAGAAACTTTTTCGTTTGTGTTTATTTGCATTTCTTTTGATTGGAGCGAATTCTTAGTGAATTCTATTTTAATATTTTAATTAATTATGTATACAATACAATGACAACGATGCAGCAACGCTTCTGCTCTTATTCTTATTTTTAGTCTTCGTCCGATTCGGCTTCTGATTCTCCTTCTTCTTGTAGCATTAAAAGCCACTGGTTTACTTGAAAGAGAGCTTGGCCTTTGCCAGGAAAGTCGTCACGAATGTCCTCCTTCCATTTTAAAAATGCTTCTTCTTCAATAATGTCCAATTCGTAGAGGTTCATGAACCAGCGCAAAAGAACAACTGTAATAGAATCAATCATCAAATTGTAAATCCAATTTCAACATTTTATTGTATTAGTTAGTTTAACAACATTCTTTACCTTTGGGAGACTTCACGGCAAACCAAGCTGCCTGAAGTGCATAAATGGAAATGACTTGAAGATCTACACGGTCGTGCAAGTATTCATGGAAAATCGGCTTGAAAGTTTGTAAAAACTCTTTTTCCTTCTCTTTTACAAGTTTCTCGTTTACTTGCAAGGAGTCTCCAGCTCCACTGCAATTGTCCGTTTTCTCCTATAGTTTATAAAAATCATATATAAATCGATATACACTTCCAATCAATATAATATAACTTACGCCATATACGAATCGGAAAATGACAGTAATCAAAGCACTAATGAATCCCTGTGAGGAATGATATGTGGGATCAACACTATCCTTTATCCATGACGCAAAACTTTGCGGGTTTGTGGTTAACTATTACAAAACATAATTCATTTTTAAATCAACTCAACATATCTTACAATGTAAATACAATGGAATGACAATGAACATACTTGTAACTGTTTGGCCATATCCTGTTGGATTTTTAGCAAGGGGAACAGAAACGAGAGCTCGCGCTCATCGAGGATTTCGGTCAAACGATCCTTAGTGCGATCAGTTTTTGGTAAAGTGTTGAGAAGGTTAATCTGTGGATTGTAAAAATTTAAATAGATTAAATTGAACAATTGAAGGGAATTATTATGGTATGGTAATTAGTAATTTTTCGTACCTTGCTATCATCAAACATGCGACAGAGCTTTATTTTCTCCATGTTCTTTCCAAGCTGTTGAAATACAAGAAGTAGAAACGGGTAATGTTTGCCATCTTCTGTGCATTCTGCAACGTCGGATAATTGCATGACTCCATCACAAATTGATCGGGCTGCAAATGCTGCAACAAATGTCTTCACACGGGGAATGTTAACTTCCATGTCCCCCATGACGTCAAGTGCATTTCGGAAGAAATTCACCAAATGAGTGTGGTCAAAAACTTCTTGTCGGACCAGCTTTATGATGAAATCATACAGCATTGTTCTTTGAGCTTCTACAAAAAAAGTTAGCATTCGTTAATACATGAAATACTAATTCATCATTAATTTATTTTTTACTAATGTAGTACCAGATTGATCCATGGCTTTGTTAAGAATTGTGGTGAGAACGTCAATGGAACATTTCTCAGAAACTTTCAACTCTTTCAATTCATCAATTCCTGATTGAAGGTCATCTTTGTTGCACACTGTTTCGGCAATGCTTTCAACGCTTTTTAAAAGTTCTTGGTTGTTCATACCCTAAATTATTACAAATTTCATATTGTAAATTTCTTCCACATCCTTTCAGTATAAAATATAGGGCATAGCCAGAGCTTTTATTCATTACCTTGTTCTTTCTCTCCAAACTATTTTTCTTATTATCCACTGGAAGAGGTTCAGGCTGTGAAGGAAGAACGGGATATGGAGGCGACAATTGGTTTATTCGACCATGTTCATTCATTGGAGGACCAAATGATGGACCTTTGAATGGCGCTGGAGGCATACGTTTGATGATGGAATTTGGCGGTGGGCGAAGCGAAAGTTCATCATTGCTTACTACATTAGATGGTGTATGACCTCCCGAGTTCCCCACTGGATACATTTGAGTCTGTTTCATGAACCTTGGGGCAACAGGGGCTTTTTCGTAGCCTAGATATTAAATGTACAAAGTTTTTAAAAGTGTACACAAGACAAAACATCGTAGTTGTTTTCAGATATGCTTACCATTATTAGTTGCATTCATTTGGCTAACATGGTTTCGATTTTGATGATGGAATTGTTGATTTTGATAATCATAATGATTGGATGATGTATGATTCATCTTGTTCTTATGATGATGGGATTGGGGCATGATTTGACCGTTTGAAGATTGCATATGATTTTGGCCGTTGTTGAAGTTTCTCACACCTCCGGAAGGCCGATAATGATTGTTGTGTGTGTTGTAGTGGTTGTGGGAATTCATATGATGGTATCCATTTGTTTCACCTCTGCAAAAATGTTTTCATGTTATAAATGGTAAACAAAAAACATGGACGTCAATTTTATATTAATTCAATTTACCCCATAGATTTCTCTCCAGGAGTGATTACACCTGGACCTGTGCCCAGGCTTGTCATTGAGAATGGAACTGGAGCGAATACTTCCTCCATCCCTTTTCTATTCTTTTTAATACCGGACATCCTGCCATTCCGTTTGGGATCTACAAAATTAAGAACAATGAAAATCCAATTTTCAATCTAGGTCAACAAGACGCTTGAGAATTTTGAATTTAAAATTCCAAACTTTTGAGTAAATTACCAGCACTTAATTGAAGAAAATGAAAATCTTCTGCTGCGCTTTTCGGATCCTATGACAAGAATTAAATCATTAATGACGTAGGACACTACGGTATTACAAGTATTATAATCCTATTGAACTCACCACAATTCCCAGCTCATCGCTTGCTTCTCGCCGAATGTCCTGAATTGGTTTCGGACTTTCTTTCAGTGATGTGGTTTGACGCGGAACCCAACTATTTTCGCGTAGCTCAATCACATCTTGTAGCATAAATCGAATTCTTGCCGGCAGTTTATCACACTGCGACAGTTCTTTCATGCGTGTGAAATATTGGTCCATTAGGTATTTCCCCTTGTCATTGTCAAGTAGATGTCCACAAGTTCTCATTATCTGACAGAGGCACTCCAAGTCTTCCGCCTTCGTTTTCTTAACGAGTTCCTCACAACATTTGTGCAAAATCGAATGCGTGAGCATTTTGAGCTTGCCAAGTTCACCAATAAATTTAATATTTCCCAGCATCTTTCGTTTGACCTGATGCTTTTCCTCTTCCTGTGAAGTTAAGTAAACAATTTCATTGTCAATTGTCAATTTTTAGATGGAAATGAAAAGAGTAACATCTCAAATTTGATTCAAATCTTATCTGCATCTATTTGTCATGTAGTTTTAAAATATAGCAATATAAACTCACCTCTTGTTCCGTGAGGCGATCTGTTCTCTGATCATACATCGCAGAGGCACGAGCTCTATTTGTGTATTCATCTTGACACTTATTTAGAAGGAGTCGGCGAAATGTCGTTGCACTGTCTTGATTGGGAGGGTCAAAATTTGGAACTTTTTTCGATAGTTTTTTACATAGTTGAGCGTACATAGACACGTACTTGGGCTCTTGTAGGGCTTTTTCAAAAATCTATATTGAAATTATTGACATTGAATTTAATATTTATTTCTTGTGATATTTAGTTTTGTACAAATATTGTACCTAAATCTGTAATTACTTACCAGGAGGATAACACCTTTTAGGAGACCGGGTGAATCCAAACCAACCCCAACGAGTTCATCACTTAATCGGTCAAAAGTTTGGGGAGTAAGTTTATTGAGAATTCCACGAACCTGGTAAAATTAAAATTTATTGGATAATAACTTTTTTGTACATATTACAAAACAGAAGGTATGTAACAATGACTTACTTTTCTGAATTTAACATCATCGCAGTTTTCTGGAAGTGCATCTCGTTTAAAAGCAGAAGGAGGAATCCATTTATCACTTTTGCTGGATTGGGAACGCTGCTCGTCCCTACAAAAAGATAAGATTATTATTCAATTGCATACTTTTTAGATATCTAATCATTATCAAAGATTATTTCCATTTAATTAATCTAATCAAATTAAATATCTCATATAGATAACTTGCCTGCCTCCTAAACCACGAGAAGCACCTCCTATAACTTTCGGCCCTTCCGTTGTTGTTTTCGAAGATAAAAATATAGGAGGATCAAATGGGCGGTACACTCTTTCGTTTGAGGGTTTAATGACGCTTGAGCGGTGGATACTATTTCCTTTTCCGTCTCGAAGTCGTTCTAAAATATGCACAAATTAATAAATTAATACACCTTCAAATACATAAACGAAGAATATTAAATATTAATTACGATTTTCATTACCTTCTGGTGAAGACGTTTCCACGAAATACACCATAAAACCGACTTAAATGAACTTGTCCCACAAAGATCGAATCTATAATTAAAATTAAACTAATTAATGTCTTTAAACTTTTAAATTGAAATTAGCAAATGTTGTTAGCAGTATTATAAAACGTAGTTGTGCAGTGCACTGCTTGAAAATCCCTACACGTATATAAAACGTATAATATAACTTTCTGGTATTGTTGTAGTAAACAAAGAACAATAATATCAACAAAATGAAACCGGGAAAGTGAAAGCAGACAGTTTCATGGAACATAATATTTCCTGTCTGACTAATAATAGTAGAACAATAGAAACAATAAATAAATACTATTCACTAATTCTACTAAATAAAATGACAATAAAAACTTTCCCCATTCGACGATTCACCTATGACCGTGACCAATGAATGACAAGGGAAATAAATTCAAGTTTAAAAAAATTCAAAATATCAACATTACATTCAACTTGAACAAAGGTAAGTGATCCCAAAATGTAATTAATATATATTTATCTTTGTTGTTTGTCGTTCTTCTAGACTATAATATAATTCTATATTTGTCTTTTGCCAATCTATCTACGTTTTACCAACAAAATAGTACAATATAAATATACAGTACAAAACCAAAAGTCCAAAAGCTTAATAAAATAAATAAATAATTTAAAAGCATCAAACTCTGTTAATATAAATTTTCTGAATTTTCAAGTAGTTCCCAAAGTTAGTAATCCTAGTCTTGCTGTATAATTCCACGTCGATCACACTATTGTAAGAATATGAAAAAATTGGAGGAGTTGTTGTTTCTTGTGTATCAATCAGATCAGTACTATTCATTTTCATCTGTATTTGCCAAAAGAAACTAACTAAGATCGATTCTAACTACAACATCTTAAAATGCATATATCATCAGCATCAAAGTTTAAAGAGGAAATCGGATTTCAATGATAATTGTCCCGAGAAGTTAAGTAGTGAGGCCTCAAAGCCAGCCAGACGGTTCTCAGAGATACCAAAAGATTATTTAAATGAATAATAATAATATGCACTCAATTCCACAAAATATTATACAAATTCCATTATCTCAAAGCCTAGACCAAGAGTAGATATTGAAGTAATGCGAAACTGACTGTTGTTGTCTATTCATGTTTCATCTTTCATCATTTTTCTTGTTTCCATAAAGAACAGCAGCAAAGCAACAGGCGCGCATCAATAATCATTAATAGTTTAAAAAGTACTCCTCCTCCGTGTACATTCTGAAATCTGAATATTATCACCAGCTCATAAAATCTGAATGTGTAAAACTATAAACTATTATTATTTAAATGGATTTTTAACTACATAATCTCAATCTCTCGACTCTGCTGCTGAACAACAGACTCTTCATGAGTCAAAGAAAGGCTGGACAAAGAAATTCTGAAAAATACCTCTCACCAATAATCACACGAAGCACGAATGCAAAAATGTTATGATGATCTTTGTTCTTCTGCTGGTTCTACGTACTGACAATAAAATCCCTTCGCCTGTCTACCTGCTTTGCTTTACACCTTTTCGTCGTTCATTATTATTGTTACCTTTACCTTTCGTAATGACCCTGAACTGAGAAACTATTTATGAATTGAATGAGACAGGAAACTTTTAAAATGCAATTAGAAAGGAATAGAAATTCCTAAGCAAATCTATTTGGTTGGGTTGGGTTGTGATTCTAGGGCTACTCAAAAAGGGATTAATAGTCCGTTTAAAATTAAAAAATTAAAATTAGCTTTGGTTAATAAATTTAAAATCTTGTTAAGTTGTTTTGTTAGTGGTTTCTTCAGTTGTTAGTGGTTCTGGTAGTGTTATTTTAAAAATTTTAATGTTTGAGGATAAGAAGTTATGTTGATTAGTAGTACTCACGAAGTCAGAGGATAAGTTGTTGTGAGTGTGATGATGTTTGTATATAAGTTAACTTTGACTTTGTATTGTCAGTGTCAGAAGAAGGATATCGGTTAAATATTTTATATACGGGTTCTTTCGTTATCTTCTTTTCCTCGTCTCCTTTCCTATTCTTCTCTTCTGCTGGAGATTTTATAATTGAAGAGTTCAGCTCTGTAGTAGTAGTAGTAGTAGTAGTTGGTTGTTGTTAAAATAATTTTTAACTTTTGTTCAGAACTTCAGAGTTCCTATATTACAATTCAATAATATAGCCTGTGTGTGGTCTGCTATACTGACTTGTATAAATATTATACAGTAGTATAGTATAGTATATTGATTGTTGTTCTCTCCTCACTCTCTGTTAAAATCCTCACTTCCTTTTTCAAAGAATTATTTATTTATATTTATTATTATTGTAACACTGAATCTTCTGAATGCGTCAAATATTTTAAATTTCAATGTCTTTAAAGGTCAAAAACAATACAAATATTATTTAAAAACAACTTTTTATTATTATTTTTTCAGTCCTCTCCTCCTCCTTTTTGTAATGGGGTTTAAAATATTGAAAACTTTTCTTCTTTTCTTCTGTATTTTGTCACTACAACAACAAGAACCGTTAAAGTAATGAATTCAATTGTATATTGTAACAATAAATCTGTCCGTTGTTACGTTCTGTTCTGTTGGTAAACTGTTGTGATTATAAATAAAAACTTGGCTTTAATTTTAGTTTAAGTTTTATTAACTGGAGAGTTCAAGTAGAGAATAGAAATACTCTGTAATAAATATTAAATATATTAGAAATGCCGTAATTTTTCTATAATATGAATTAGAAATTTGTATCCTCTGGGATAGTTTGAGTTATCTACTGTCTCTGCCAGCCAGCCAAGGAAGAAGAAAGAGATATGGTATGTGTAAAATAAAGTGTGCAGCAGCTAATACAACTATATAACACAGCCACCAACAACATTTTTCTACTCAACCAACCAAAAAGCGAATCCCCCCAACTAGCTGCCACAGTATTATAGAGAAGCTGCTGCAGCGCTTTAGCTTTATCATTCAGCATTGAAACATTGAAAGAACCAACGGTATATATCATCCTCATTCAGTTTAGTATATATACGGTATATACGGCTTTACTTTGCCTTTGGGCTTAACCGATGCTGCTGCTGCTGCTGCGAAGGGTATTTTTACGGTGGTGGTGGT
>JAQFZB010000797.1:0-10682 GCA_034695165.1 Desoria trispinata | reverse complement strand
TGTTGACATAAAATTCTCTGTCGAATGACGCCAAGCCGGAGCGATTTGGCGCGAGTCATGTCAAGGGGTTCCCTTGTTAGTTACATTGCTGACACATCATTTTTAGAACTCCAAAGTTTGGAATCCAAAAGCTTTAGAAAACTCCAGCCTCAAAATAGTTGGAAGACAGTAGTTCTACAAAAATTTTGGTTATAAATAAAACTTGAAATCAATGGATGATTTTAGTTTTCCTGCACTTTGATAAAATCAGAATTTGACCAGCTTCGATCTAGATAGACCAAGCCCAACAAACTTTATAATGGATTATTTTATTATTGCACCGATACAAAATTAATAACATTAATGAGCAAGCTTCTATCAAGTTCGTGCGTATGGTCAAGTTTATTTTGATAATGTTATATAGCTCTACTCGAGGATTTATGGTAGAAAAGTTCTTTTAAGAAATTACTTAGAATTTAAATTTTTTTAACTTGATAACTTATTTACTTTCGCCAAAATGTAGAAATCAATGTATGGACTGGGCCACAGAATTCAAAACGATGGCTCACTCCGTACAAGATAAAACCCATTTCAAAGTATATCATATAACAATTTTATTGAAAATAATACAAAGTTTTAATAAATCAATGTTTTCATTTTATTTCTAGTTGTACTTCTTTTGGTGGTCAATCAACCCAGAGCATTCTGTCGACATGTCTTTTAAATTGGGTAAATTTTGTTGCTCCATATCTTGTTCCTTGGAAGAAATTATCCAGACTTTTGTAAATAGTTGGAAATATCTGTTTGATTTGTGGTGGAGCAATATTTTCAAGGGCATTAATCAACCCTAGTTTTGGGAGAGTTTCTTCCTGCTGACATTGTAAATGACTTAAAACAAAATTATCCATGTTCACTTTTACTTCTCTCAATACTTCATTTTGATTTTGATGAGGAACACTTTAACAAATGCTGATAAAACTGCACGTAAATATAATGAAAATTATTTTTAAACATTTTGAATAATGGGTTGCAACTATGTAATTATGGTGAAATGCGATCCTCACAATTGATGCTGACTGATACTTTGATATAGACAGAATGAGTTTAATAGGAAACCTTAATGTGCGTGTGTATAATTACAGTTCAAAAAAATAATGCACGCGATTATTTTTATTTCCAAATTAAGGTAATGTTGGGTAATTAATTTAGTATTTATAAAATGTCAAAACTATAATTTTAACGCAAATGTTTAAAAAAAACACTAAAACGAGATGATTTTTAGTTTTTGAAACCTTGCTATGGATGTCTATGTCATTACGCTGTAAAATTGAGAGCTAAGCAATAATTTTTCGAACTGATCAAATCCATCCTTTAATTATTCCCCGAATTGACGGTGTGTAATAATAATGCTTTTTTAATAATCGGTTGAATAATGTATGTATTTATTTTATGCCTTGTTCCTCTGACGATGTCGTGTCTATAATTATATTATCCTTTGTGATTCATTTATTTAGACTCAGAAGCTAAGCTCGTCTCGATAGTTTCTGAATAAAACTGATCATTGTATCAATTTCCAGAAACTAATTTCAAAATGACACATTTTTTCAGGGCGATTTACTTCTTTGGGTTAATTCTCCTTTATCATTCATCATCTGCTAGATCTCAGGCAGACTTGTGTGCATCGGAAAAATACACGGGTATATCTCTGAGAGATTGGATTCCTCTGTTTTGTTGTAAAGGGGTTCAAATTAGCAACAGAACGTACGCTATTGACTTTTTTGAAGCATATGACATAAGAGGAGTATGTGAAAAAGAGACAATGGCAGTAATTTCTGAGAATGCATCAATGTCAGAATCAATGGTATATAGTCCTGCCTTTAATTTTTCATTATCTCTGTTTTAATAATTAACATAGAATGTTTACTACAGTGGAGACTGGAAGCATGTGTCTTAATTAAGAGATTGGTATAAAAAGTATTCAACATCTTTTACCAAGCATAAAAATCAAAATATTTTGTAATAACCTCGCAGGGAATTAAGGAAACTGAGTTAACTTACGCTAAGTTTGTTGAGTTCAGTGCAATGAATTTCACAAAGAAGAAAAATATTAAATCAATGATCCTTAAAAGTAGCACAAATTGTAAAGGTAAAGTTTTGATTTTTCGGGACATTATAAATATTTGAAATTTTCTATTTTGATAAAAAATGCAGAGGCTGACAAAGAATCCGAGTTGTATAAAAAATATAAAGCAATGTATCAATGTTTTTACTCCAACCTTGAAAAGGTAAGCATTGCGTTGAAATTTTGGCAACAGTTAATTATTAAGTAGCGTAAGCGAATTTATGCGAACATTCTGTCTGTCTGTCCGTCGGTCTGAGTACGCAGAACTGAAACCGTTTGACTTCTGTAAACTGGATATCGTTTCGTGTGACCGAAGTGATCAAGTTTATCAAAGGGATTCTGTAGGTCCTAAGTTCATGGCGATAGGTCACAGGTCATAAACGTTTTATATTTCAATCCCCATCAAATGGGATATCATGTGAAAGCTCTTAGCAGAATCAGTTTTTGTCTATGACACATGACCTATGACCGTCAGATCACGAGCTATGACCTGTTAAATAAAACTACTCGCTTGGTCGAGTTATGAATCTGAAATGGGGAACTTTCGCATCTCCACCAATATTAAGAATATAGCAAAAGTGTAGAACTCGAGGGGAGTCGAACCAACCACTTCTCGCTAACGCGACGAGCGTGCTACCGTTACACTATCGAGTCACTGATGCTATACTCTGGGGATTTATCTCTACTATATTCTAATTCATAACAGACCTTTAAGTGCAATTTCAAATTTGGTGCCATTCTATAGTATCTTTCAAATTTCAAGTAAAACTTGATACCTGTGACCATCAGGTCATGTTGTTGTAAACGTTGTAAAGGTCACATTTTAATGGACGCTTACGCTACTTCACTACGTGATTGTAGGCAAGAAGCCGGTCCTCATGAGCCGGTGTCCATGTGCCGGTCCTCATTAGCCGGTGGAACCCGGTGCCGGTTCCTAAAAACCAGGTGGTTCAAGTTACCGGCAACTTGTATCTCCGGCAGTTTAGGTCACCGGCAACTTGAACCACCGGCTTTTTAGGAACCGGAACCGGGTTCCCCCGGCTAATGATAACCGGCACATGAGGACCGGCTTTTTACCGCACACCTTACTACGTCGGTTTTACAATGGTTTTTTTATTCTAATAATATAGCAATGTACCTCACCAGACATGTTAAAGAAGATTACCACTCATGATAAACAAATATTCGAAGAGAAATCCTTGGTAAGATTGAAGCTTAAATTGACTTCTTGTGGAGTAAGAGTGTTTATACTCACTATAGACTTGTCCCCGCAATCCTGGTGTTGAGCAACTGCATTATTGCTGCAGAAATGAAACAATCCCGCAACAATTCATCACTCTTACGTTTCAGAGAACAAATCCGTCAAGAAATATCGCATCCCTTCACAGCTGTTTTGAAAAGATGAAGCCGCTTGGAGTACAAGCTCTGTGTCTGCCGGCATGTTATTTTAACCCCGTCAATTTTGACTCAGAAGTAACTTCAAAGCTTAAGTTTGCATTACGTACACAAATTATTTATGTGATGGATCTTAATCTGGCTAAAATTAATTTTTTTTAATTTCAATATTTTTCGAAGAAACCTGCTCCTGAAATTGAATGGAAATTGGAAGAAACAATGGACGCCATATTTTCAACATTTGGAGCTTCACAGGTTAAAAAAGACTTGAAAATGCTGTTTTCAAAAATAAGGGATAGAATCCGAGTGCCAACTACTGAAGACGAATTAGCAAAAAAGACTGGAAGCCCACTGCAAGAATATGGTATTCAACATTTTGATATAAACAACCAGCCACTCCCATGTTTTGATGCATTCTTACTTTATTTTAATTACTCTAGATACATTTTACAAGAGCTCGACTACAATAGAGGAAAAAATTGGAGCTTACTGCAGCTATTACAAAACACTGACACAAATTGTGCAATCCATTCTTACTGAGGTAACCATATGCTAGAAGTATAATTTTGGGATTCAATTTTAATATTTTTAATTTTACATAGTACTGTCTTAATAATGAGAAAATGGGGGTTCTTCAGCTTGAGGCTTTTATGTTATACTTGCAATAAATAGCAATGATGAAAGAAAATTTTTTTCTTGAGATGACTGGATTTTACGACAGAATATGCATGCTTTACCCTTGGGGTAACAGTTTCAATGTTAATTAATTTTGTGCCAGATTCCTATGAACTCTCATATAAGCTTCTAAGATCATTACCCTAGTTGGAAATATTCTTTACCAAGTTGTCCCCTAAATTTCTAGTGGCATTGCGAACATCATCTGGAATTGACAGTTTGGCAAAAAAATATATTTATATTCCTATCGAAGTACATTCGTAGCTGAACGTAATTGTTCTGATAAGGTAATAATTTTCCCCATGACCCAACTAAGTAGCATTAATATTTGACTTGGAAGAAGGAACTGAAACCTTCCAAAGGTATCATAAGAATTACGGTAATCCACGACCTAGCTCAAGCCTGCAAATTGAAAATTTCAAATAACCCTATTTTTCTATTTTATTCAACATTGAATCCATAAATAGATTCCAGGACATCACAATTCATATCCTCTCTTGCAGCAGAATAAGGCAGCTTAAGCGAAGCAATAAACTGCAGCACCCCAATACTAGAGCAGCTAAATCCAATTCGTGGATCGATTCTTTCAACTCATTCCAAAGGATTGAATTGTAGACATTTTAATTCCCCCCGTTTTCAATTTCTCCCCGCTTTAGTATCATTCCAGCCATTTCAAAGTTTCCATTCATTTTCATAAGGACATTTTGTAGTTTCCTTTTTGTCCACATTTGAGTTGTTTGACATCGAACATAAAGTTTCTCACATCGTAGGACAATCCTCCGTTCTCGTCCAAAATGAGACAAGTGTTCTCGTCATCATGTCCTTGTCCATTGTTCTATATTCCATCGTTATATATCGTTGGACAAATTTTAATCTTTGCTCCAACCAAACGACACTCTTCTCAGAACCATCCTTTTTCCCCCTATGGAACACTTTTGCCAGCATATGTCCTACAGTAGTATTCTTTTCGGAATTTGCATGAACGATTGCATGAATTGCATCCAATTCAGTTCCGAAAATTATTTTGAAACAGTTGGAATCCTTAAATAGGGTCAACTTAAATCAAATTGATCTGGAGATATTAATCATCATCAATCAATATGCAAATTTTGCATAAAAATGATCTATATCTCTTTGAACCGGACTATTTAAGCGATGTGAATGTCACATGGTGAAATGAATCATGGCATCGGCTATAGTAAAAATTATTGGGAAGCTCTTTAAACCAGCCCCTGCAAGAATAAATAATTATTCCACATCCACAGATATTCACCTCAATATTTTTTCCATTAAAATTAGTTTTAGACATGAATGTCGTAGCGTAATTTAACTTTTTAATATCTACTTTTAAAAGTACGTTTATCGAAAATCTTTATGATGAGAATAAATAAAAACAGCTGTTTTCTGTAATTTTATTAAACGCTATTTATAATTTTTTAACACGAAATTTTGAGCATTTTTTTATTTGATATTGAATTTGTCTTACATTTTTAAAATGTTTGAATAAGATCATTGAAAAGAAAGCAAAAGTGAAGCCGTCATGTCAGCAATGGTATGGATGTACTTAGTATTGATATCCTTTTTCAAGTATCCAAAATTTCCCGAAGCAATTCCAATCTTTCTCAATGATTTATGAACCCTTTTTGCTAATCTGGAATTCAATTGATTTTTACTATCTTCTAGATAGATGTTTGCATTCTCGTAAATATTTGCAGTTTGAGGAAGGAGGGTAAAGATAAGGGTAGAAATCGAAAACGACAATATTGGCATAAAGGGATAAATTAATCTCGGTAAATATGGATACAATCGGATCGTTGCAAAATTTGTGGAAACTATTGCTACCATTCCAAACCCCAATACTGTTGGAACAACATAAAATTCATAATTAGCATTCGTATAGTCCAGCCATAAATAAATTTGCTTATATAAATTAAAATTTTTGTGCCATCGAGATTGCCATCGATTATTAGTTTTCAAAATTTGTAACATATAATTTGCTTGATATGCTATTAATGTTCCAACAATCGTTACCACTCCCATTGCTTCACTAACAACTGAGTTACTAATAAAAATGTACGACATTTGAAATATAAATATCAGTATTCGCATAGGTAATGGAATATATTCTTTCATTGCAACAGCTAATATGCTTAATGCATCAATATGCACAAACAAAAGTAGTATTGTACCCGAGAAGGGAAGCGATATAATAAACCCGTTCAAAAATTTCAAACTTGCAATGCAGATCTTGAAATTAGTCGTTACCACGAATGGCTCTTGGCGAAATTGATTTAAAATAACATCAATATTATTCCAAATGAATGGAAACTTTGAAACTTGTCTTGTAAGGAGGTAAACAGGTGCTATAAAGGATAGCGCAGCAGATGCAAAGAATATAACGCATATCAACTGTGTTATTTCTAGTTTTGACACTGAACCCCAGTTTTTTGTATTAAAAAGCCGATAAAGTATTTGAGCAAATAATGATGCTAAATAATAAATTAAGAACGGTATTTCAAATTTTGAAATAGTGTGGCGATAAAGAGATGGTTTCTTCTTCACTGTAAACCTGTGACTTATAGTTTTATACTTAAATTCTTTTTCGGACTCCACTACTGAATTCATAATTTGCTTTGAGTAGGTTATTGGCAAATGTGTCAGTTTATTAAAATTTTGCACATACAACGCAACCATTGTCCAGAGCTCTTCTTGTGGGGAGAATTCCATTTTGAAATTGTCAAATTAAGGCCAGGAATATTGAGAATTGTTAACGTACTATTTCTAAACCCAAACTGTTTCTTGTATGTTTATGTAGGTAAAAGCAAGGGAGATACAAGGACAACGGTAACTGCATGAATATTTTAATGCCTTGGTTGAAAAGCTCATGAGGAGCTTTGATTAAATTAGTAAAATGCCTGATGCTCTTTGTGAGTTCCCAACCCATTGCTTTTTGCGCAGTTTTTATTCGCGAAGGAGAAGTGTATTTCTTTTAGAATATTGTAAAAGAACGTGGATAAAACATAGACGGTTCTTTTATACCTCTATAGCGTGACAGTTGTTTAAGGGGGCTTATATAAAATAATCCCAAGGTAAACATACTTCAGGATTTATAACGCTCGGACCGAGCGGAGCACTGGATTTAGGATTTTATTAGGATTGTTTAAATAATATAATACAACCATATAATAGGATTTATAACTATAAACAATACATAATTTTGGTAATAGGTAAGAAGGAAAATTATTCCACCCAATATAGCGCAATGTTTTTGGTTTTTATATATAAGTTCCATAGGAATTACTTGGAAAGGGCGAAAATACCCTTTGTGAAATATACATTACATATTGGTTTGATTAATTTAGTCATACAGATATATGACTTCTGTAATGTACTTTTAAATTTTAAAAATAAAATAATTTAAAATAAAGAACCCAATGCATACTTGTGATTTCAGTGTGACCGTCAAAAAAGTATGACTCTGTAAAGGGATTTCGATTAAAAACTATGTGATAACCAGCAAGTATGTGACACAAGAGTTAATTGTCATTTGGCAAAACCAATGATGGTTTGTTGTCCAGATGGCTACATATTTGAAGTTTGCCGACTACGGAAGTTATGATGCAAAGATGCAAAGTTTAATAAATTCATTCTCACATTTGAATGGACGAGCGATAGAGAATCCTTTATTAAGCAGAGTCTTGCATCTGCGTATGGAAATTTAAAAATCATTCTCCAAAATGAAAGCTCGCATAGTAGATCCAGAGTAATCACTTATTTCATTCAGGTCCAATAAATCCCCCAAATTATTTATGACACAATAAATGAGAACATCTTTTTTAGAATAAATAAATATATATATATATATATATATATATATGTGTGTATATATACATGCCCGACAATTTCCATTGTCCTCTTAATGAGAGCGTCCATATCTTTGTCTCTGTATGGACATATTAAGCAGAGCACTTGATACAAAAGGATTTTGTAGTTCAATTTATTTAATACAGCAAACTTCTGCTTATTCAAATACACGGAGTTGGTTATTTATGTAAGTTAGTGGGAGTCGGTCTCGTTGGTAATAATAGTTGGACTATTTTTCACATAATATGACATACGTATATTTTATAAACAAATATAATTGAATCAGAATTAATTTTGGAAAATGAAAAAGACATTTTAAAATAAAATTTCATTCGTTTAAGTTGCGATTAACATTGTAATTTTAGAAGAAGATTAAGTAATAATAATTAAATTGATCTTTGTTTGATAATGGATGCGCTTGTGATGGAAAACATACATAGAAAACTTATCTGGAGCTATATGTAGTAGCAGCTGCATCTATATTAGAAAGTCATGATAATGGTAATTGTTTTTGAAGTATATATACTTGGAATCCTTTTCGCTATTATTCTATTATTTTAGCTAAGCCTTAATAAACATAATTGTGTTAATATTTTCATTTCATAAATACATGACGGTGTTTTAGTTCGACAAACGGACGTTTTTAATTTTTTGCGCATCTCAACATGATAACTCAAGAACCAGGTGGCTTTTCGTCATTGCATGGTTATTTTATTTTAAATCTTGGAATTTCGTCAATTCAATACAAATAAGCGTGATTAAAAAACCGCTGGATTTTTAAAGAATCCGTATGTGACTTCCAGTAGTTATAAAATGTTACAACGATTGATATAAACAAAAAGGGAACGATTAAAATTGTTGATTTGGTCCGTCACAACAAGTTTCGGTCAAAAACAAACTTAAATATTAGTCACTGATAAAGTCTTCCTCGGTGACATCAATTTCACTTCGCTCTAAAATGGAATACATGAATTCCCATTAAGCCACGCTCTTATCTAATAATGAATGCTCACTAACTATTTCTTCATTGCATGAAATAATATTTCGCATGAAATAAATATTCGATAAAAACAAATTTGGATGCGCTATTTTGGAGATTTCCGTTGTTCATTTTTTATAAAAAGTTCAGTATTTAGCGAATTTTGAAATTTTTTGATTTTGAAGTTAAACGATTTTAAGCTTTGTTTCAGATGAATAAAAAAATGCTGAAATAAGCACGACTCTCTTTTGTTTGTAGACTATTTTTACGTTAGGTGACCCATTTTCGTATAGTCCGCAACGTTATAAGTCATTTTCCGTTACTCGAATAAAGGCTTGAGGGCATTTTTGATAGACGAGAATCTTAATTGCGACATACAAAACCGTTGTTAACATCTTATCAGTATCTACACAAGTGACAATATTGACTATTGACAAAATTGAGTGAACGGTTGAAATTAATTTTTAGTAGCAAATCAAATCACTCCCTTTTCTAGCCTGTATAGTCAATCTCGGGATAGTATAGGATAATTGTTTCTTAGTCTTTCAAAAACTTAAGTTCAAGTATTCCAATCATTATTGTTGATACGTCTATTACATACAGTCCATCTCTGTCGGTGGCAAAATGGCTTTCATTTGTAAGAAATTCTGTAATTATTTTCAAACATAAAAATTGCATGGTAAGTTCATGATAAATTGATGAACCCTTTAGGTAAGAATAAATTAGATATTCCTGAAGTCACGACTATTCTTGCCCAAGATGAAAATCTTGAGAAGAATTGGAAGTCTTTCCTGAATGTGCTCTTCAAAGGGGATTTTAAAGACAATGGTTTAAAGCAACAACTTAGTAAAGAAGAGGATGTAAAAGAAAGATTTAGAAGAATTCTTCAAGAATGGCAAAATAGGATGCCAGAAGAGGCCAATCCCAAGAAGTTAATTGAGATATTACGATCGGATGCTATTGAATCTAATGGAACTGCTGGTAGGTTGATAAAACAATATAGGTATTTACAAATACAAATGCTTTTAGAAGAATTATGAGCCTTTTATTTCACCACTTTTTAGACAAACTAAGAGCCATCAGTGGATTTAGTGTTTCGGAAAATCGTTTCTCCAATATCATATTTAATGATTGCACGGAGTTTGACTCCAACAATTTCAAGAAGGGTAATAAATGCTGTTGAGGATACTTCAAGTTTAAAGTTTATAATTTTTGAATTTACATTACATTAAATTGAATATTAAATACATTTTATTACGAAATATTAAAATCATATTTCTATATATAGGTCGTCTTGGCAAGCTGACGGAAATTCTTCAGAGATGGAATGTAAGTGAGAAAGATTTTAACAAAAGAAAGCTTTCTCATATGGGAACTGTTGTTGCTGCTGGAAAAAAAAGCAAAAGTGAAGACTGCGAAAGTAAAAAACAAATGATTACTTTGGGGGACAATACTTACAAAAGGCTTTATGAAACCAATTTGGCTAGTGAAGAGGAAATTTCAATTACCTATGATCCACTGTATAGATGTAGTCAACTTATGAAATCCTGGATAAAATGGAAAGCTTCAATCGTTGCAGATGAAGCAAATGAAGCAAATGAAACGGAATTGTTGATTGGCGATGATATTGCATACAAAGTATTCCAGCTCATCAAATCTTGGCGACAA
>JAQFZB010000796.1:0-10688 GCA_034695165.1 Desoria trispinata | reverse complement strand
AAAAAGTGGTGGTAAATATAAGAATCAACCACAATATGAAATTTGTATTGATGAAAATCTCTCATCGTTGTCAAAAACTCCAGGTGTGGCAGTTTATTACAATTTGCAAATTTCATTCAACAATGCTAACGACGACATTGCTATGACTTCGTTGTAGTCTCATTCTGATTTCAACATGTTCATTACAAACCACAAAAGTGCTAAAAACTAAAACAGAAAAAAACACCCTTGTTTCATTGTTATATTGCAGAATTAGGAATTGAGGCGTTTGAAATTTGAATGTTTGAACAGTTTGAAGACGAAAGAAGAGAACCAAATCGCGTAGCCATCTGCTCTGTAAACTGAACCAAGAACCAAATCTAAAGGAGTACATTATAAATTTGCACAATGCAATGAAGAGAACAAACTCTTCTTATACATTGCTGCTAAAGAGTAAATAATAGAATTCAAGTAAAATAACCTTGTATACATTTTTCCCATTTACAGATTAAACAAACGGTTGAGTTTACTTTGAGTAAATTGGACTAAAACCAATTCAATTATAAAATGAGAGAAATTCAAGAGAGTGAGATTCTATTACATGTAAATAAATACTATTTCGGGGAATACAATCAAAACTTTAAATAGATAATTCATTTGCAAAATAAACCCCTTCCGTAAAATCTAATGTTTTCCACCACTACTCTTATAGTATTTAAGATTAGAATATAATTTACACATTCTTGAGAAACTGTTGAAAGCATGTTTTACCAAGTGCTACTTTGCAATTATAAATTATAGTTGTTTTTAAGTATATTTTTAATTTTTCCATCAATCATTATAATAATTATGATGATATAGAGATGGCAATAAGATTACTATTATACTTGTCTCATTATTGACATATTGTGATTGAGAAAAAAAGATATCGAGATACATTCATTGGTTTCAGGAATATATGGAAGTAATAGGGATCATTAACAATAACAATCAATCATTTCTTAACCAATACACATTAAACTCATAAAGACAATGCACAGTCGATTGGAAGTTCGTTGAAACGGAATGAATAGTGATCTCTGTGTACAGTCAGACTATACAGTATATAGGTATTCATGTGCATGATTTTATTTTCTGTTTGATGTTGTTTTAGAAAAGTCAAAAGTTTAGTATATGAAAAACAAGGGAAATTATTTTGTGACAGGTGAGTGACTTGATGAGTTATCATCAACTATGGCAGCAGATGAGATGATGATAAGGAGTATTTAGTTTTAGTAGTAGTAAAGAATTAAAGAGTTGACTTTGTTTTGCAAATAGTGATTATCCAATCCGTGAATTCAATCCTAATCAGCATCGACCTAATTTAACTCTTCTGAAACAAGTTATATAACGAGAGCAAAGACAAAAGCAATCATGATGGCTGTAAAAACAATAAAACTCATCATCTTGTGCCGGCATCATCATCAGTCTCACGGGAATTAACGTTGTGATTATATTTATCCTACCAGAAGAAGCCTAACTTAAAGTACATAGAGACTCATTAAGGAAATTTTAAACGAGTGGAATAAAAGCATTAATCATTAGTCAACGGTTGTTTGAATGAATTGTCAGGAGAAAAAAAATTCAATACAAGATTTATTTGCTTTACACAATAACTTTTTTTAAAAGATGATGCTTATAATTATGAATTGCTAATCATTACGGAATTTCATAATAAGGTTGAATTTCATACTCGCTTATTTCTTCTGTGATGTTGATAAATAGTGAGGTAGGATCGTTAGCTACTATTAACTAATTAATAATTCATAAGAAAGAAAAATAAGATCAAATAATAGATAAAAAGAGTAGAGAATTCGATTTAGTATTTTCAGAATCATTGAAGCATCAAGAATTAGAACATTTTGTAATACGCTTGAATGACCAAAGGAAAAGTATTGTAGCACCAACCACACAGTCAAAAGGTGTTAAATAAATGTAACTTTGTGATTTCATTTTAATGATAAATAATTTAATAATAGCAAATAATCAAATAATACATGCACCAACAGATTGCTATTGATTTAAAAATTCGGAAATAATAATATCGTTCAGTATGAAAGACTTGGTTAGAGAAAAGTGATATGAACGATCTCTATTTGTCAGTGCAATTGTTTATTTTGTGTCACTATATATGATTTGCAAATTTTCATTTTGAGAATATGTAAAAATCTCTGTGGTAAAAATTTAAGCAGCTCCACCAGCAAAGGCTTAAAAATCTTAAAATTTAAAGCTTTCGCTTGATTTCTACATCTATCTCTCATCCTCATATGTAATCCCTATTATGGGAATCGCATCTCATGTTTACAAAGTTTCTACAAAATTCTTATTCTTATACCTGTATAAGAGTACTATTTGATTCTGATCTGAATGCATTGACTATTTCAATTTGGCATTGTCAACCGAGCAGCTGGACTTATTAGGAAATCGCAAAAGTAGAAGAAAACTTATAACGCCAACGTCGTCACTCTTCAAACCAATAAAGCATTGTGCCAATTTATTTAAATGTTAAACGTAACAAAAGTTGTACACTATATATGTACTCCTCTGTCGAATTTCACATTCATATTAATATTATAATCTAAAAGTTTTTACCAGTCAAACAACTTCGAATTGCCTTAAAAAAGAATTTTTAGATTCCAAACAAATTTTAACTAATTTTTGGATTTCAAGAGCCTGTGGTTTGGGTTAGTTAGAGATCCTTTGATATTAGAATTTTTCAATTTATTTATACGCTATACAATAATACTATAATGTCGTCGCTTTCTCTTAACCTTCTTTGACATTTAACATTAGCAATAGAAAAAGGAGTTTATGTAAGGTTGTTGTCATTACAATTTAAATTAAACCACAATGTTTTCGTAGCTACATTTCAAATCTGACCAAAAAAGTGTCTTTCTAAATGAAGGATGCTATAATTTCCTAGAGCAAATTGGACGCTTGAATGTATTGAACAAAGAAACAAAAATTGTTGTTTACTCTTTGCAGAGAAATTCTAACATTTTCATTCCATACATCATAACAAAAAATATTATACAAATTGGAGGAGTTGTTCAGAATTCATTCTGTTGTCTTGTCATCATGAAGATGCTACCGAATAAAAAATATAAAAAAAGAATCTTTGTTCATCTTCCGTGGTAATATCTATCACCATATAGTTATCCTAATTTGGTTTGATGATTAGACTCAGATTTAAGATTTTGTATTCTAAAGTCAATAATAACGTCCCGTTGTCGTTGCTATGTCTCATTCTCAGAGTCTCATAAATAGTTGCAATGCCAAGGAAATTAAGTGTATGCATTTGAAGAAGAAAATAAAAATATATTATGTGCAATGTCCCGTTGAAGAGTTTCCATATAAGATGAGAGATACGTATTAATACGCTGATGACAGTTCACACACACGATGTTAAAAGCTAAACAGGTGATACTTTTCCTGGGTGTTTATCTCCCAAAAACGGCCATCTCATTTCCATTTTAAGAGGCGTCATTTTTTACACTGAAGTCAACCGCTCTACATGGGGTAGTATTTCTAATTAATTTTTAAGGTTAATATGATCACACGGTGTAACCTTTTTCTACCAAAATGATCTTGTGGGTAATTCGCAGAGGGATTTAAACAATATTGTTTAAAATTTATTTAATTTAGTTTCATATGCAATGCAATGAATTCTAGAGATGGAAATTTTAAGAGTTAATTTTATATTCAGCCTACTATTATTATATTTAATACAAATTTCAGAATTTAAAACAAAGTATATAGATCCTGATTTCTCTATTTTTTAAGCTATGTGAAATTTATATCTGTATCCTTCTCTATTTTTTTGACAGAGTCTGTGAGAAAATGTCACAAGAAGCAAACGACTTCTGTGTTGATTGTTGTAGTAATAAATATTAATCTTCCTCTTAACTTAACTATCGTCAAAATTACTGAATTTTATACTAGTAAATTATGTGTGAAATACATTAAAACAATAAACACAGCAAAAAGCAGAAAGCAATTCAGTTTATAAACTGTAAGCTTCTGTAAATGTAAACTGTTGGACAAAAAATTTGATGAAAGTACCTGCTTATGATATTACATAGATAAATGCTAAAGGAAGTCAATCTACCTTTTGCATTGAAATACTGATGATCATCAGTTTGGAATAATTCAATCAACCGTTGTAAATTATTATTAGGTTTGAATAAAAAAAACGAAACAAGATCTGATGTAGTAATTTATTTTATACACATGATTATACAAGCACCGTTATATTGTGCAAGTAATTAGATAAATACAGTGGATGCGGTTTATGAATGACAAGTTCAGATTTACAAGAAAATATTGATGACAAGTTGCAATTTTATATGTTTCTGAAAGTAAACGGAAAAGAACCCAAAGAAATTGAACGTGTCCCGTCACCACAAGACCACAACGGTAGACAACTAGGCACACCCTAAATAGAACCTACCGCTGTGAACCCCTATAATATATCATGATTTTTGGCATTAAACATTTTCATGCATACGTTATGTTTATAAAAATAAACCTTAAATTTCCAAGTCCCAAAAAGGCAAAGTGCACACTTTTATCTTTAGCATTTTATATGACTATATCTGTAGCAGTAGAGCCAACAACGGTAAGTGAGTCGAGTTCCACTGCGCGATTAAAAACAGTTAGACTTATTTTTATCATTCATTCTTAATGCTGCTGCTATTACATTTTTACAATCTCGTATATCAATGCGGATAAACTTTTAAATAGGTAGAACGTGAACTAGAATACTGCCACAGAAGAGTTGTCACAGCAGCCTTATCTAAGTTTAAATACTTAAATAGTAATAAGAAAGAGACATGCTGGCTTCATCACGCAGTCGTCCTAACAATTACACTTGTACATTGTACTGAAATGCAAATATCATAAAATAAAATAAATACTCCAACAATTGTCACCAAGTATTTCAAATCCCTTCGCATAGTATTTATAATAACAATAACACTTCATTTAAGTCGTTAATTTGTACTAGAGATCTGAAAACGTTTATCTATGTCATAACACATATATTTCAATTAATAAATCTTTAAAATAATCTGTAGTTAGTTACATAAAAAAACTTTTTAACATAATTATCGAAATAGCTAGTGCAATGGTTTTTGTTCTGGACCTTTATACCGTTGTCCTTTTAGTTAATGAATACTCGATTTGTAAATTCAAAAATGTTAAATATTGCATTTTCAATTGCAGCACTTTTATTTGGAATGATATTGCAAAAGTAGTAAAAATGCAAAGAATGGTTGTTTTACTATTCTTTTGGTGTTTTGTAAAGAAGACATAAATGTGGAAGTGCAATTGCAAATTTCAAACGTATAATAAAAAAGAATACTAAAAATTTACGCTATTTTGATCAGGTAAATTACGTGAACATCTGAATCTGTCAGACAAAACTCTTTGTGTCTTCATGGTCATCATCCAATCAGCAAGTGTCACACAATATTGTGGTCAAGTCAAGTTACTTAATGTCAGCTAGTTAAAAGACACTAATGTTTTGAAGATTATTATACGCCTTGATATAAAACCAACAATATGTAAAAGTCCACAAGTTGGAATATCAGGTCACAATTGTATAACAGCATATACATTTGAGCTTATTCTAAGATAATTCATCCTGCTAACAAGTGAGTAATTTAAGTAAATGTCGTGGAAAGGAAAACCAACCGCATTAACATGTATGCATGTGTTAAGCATATAGGTATGTAAATAAGTTGCACGAAATGGTGCCAATTTTATGTGGAAAAAATCTAATCCAATAGAGTCATGAATTTAATGACCCTCACTGCTTTATTGCACACTTTTGTAATTGATTCCCATCTTTTATGACGATAATTGCAAGATTTTTTCTGAGTTATTATTCCTATTGCTTTTAAAAGTGCATCATAAATTCAAGTGTTTATTCAAAATGAATTTATTCCTAAAATTTTGCTTATCCTTTATCTCTTTTTTTCTCAAAATTTCCCTTCCACTACTGTCAAGCCTAAAAGCAAAAAAAATTATGTTATAGGTTTTACGAAAAATCATTTCATTTAACTAATTGTAAGTATTTGATTTGTTAACGATATCTTTGATACTAAAAAGAATTCCGTATCCGTTTTAGAAGACTTTTAAAACTGGATCTGGAATCCGTAATTGATTTTCAACTCTAATTTTATCCTAAACAATTTGAACATTTTTCCTTTTTATATTTTGAAATCCAACAAATCTCTAGATAAAGCGTGTTCCATGAGTTGACTCACATTCCATCGTACAACGTATGAAACAATAATCTTTATGTACAACAGGAATGAGATGAATTTATGTCCACAATAAGAATGATATGTGCCACAAAGTACATGTAATGGAGCGTGTAATTTATTGGTACATGATTAATCTTGACACTAACAGAAACGTATATTCCTTAATTAAAAAAAAAATCTTTTATACTATGTGGATGTGACATCTTTATTGGTCATTTTTCATAACTGGATAGTATTTTCTTT
The DNA here is from genome assembly GCA_034695165.1 of Desoria trispinata. Classification (NCBI taxonomy): domain Eukaryota; kingdom Metazoa; phylum Arthropoda; class Collembola; order Entomobryomorpha; family Isotomidae; genus Desoria; species Desoria trispinata. Next base: position 4,158 of record JAQFZB010000796.1, on the reverse strand, counting down.
TGTGGGGTTGCAAATCGTCATAAGTTGAATTGTCAATTTCTGTTTTTTTAAATCGAACATGTAATAATTATCACAATTTTAGCAATTTTATAATTGTTTCCATTGTATTGTAATTAATTTCTAAGTGAATATTAATATGTTGTCGAGGGGAAAATTTGAGAGAGGAAGAATAGGATGCATTTAATTTTTTAAATGGTTAATTTTACTATAAACTACACCACTTTAGTTTTGAAACTGCGACACCTTTTAGCACCCCGAAAATGGGTTGTTCAAAATGTGAGAAAATTAAGAATCTTCTTAGGGTTGCTATGTATGCACATTTGTTGTATAGAGAAGCGAGACTAATGGGTCAAAAAGCGATGAAACAACGAAACAAGATTTTTTATCTATACAGTATAAGAGCATATATTATGGCAGCTTTAATTTAAGATCATAGAATGAGAGACTCGACGATCCCTGAGTCACAAGATGTACCTATACGTCCCTAATCTGTTTTTCTAGTTCCGTTTATACGCGAATACAAAAACAATAACTTTTCTACCAATGGCATCTTTTAGAGTCGTGTATCATTTGATATAAAACAAATCAATCCATACATCAATATAGAAAACGTTAAAAGTCAATCGTATAAAAGTCAAAGATTTTAATTTCACATGTGACAATAAAGAAGAGACAGAAAGAATATAATAATGATAAAAAGAAATTAAGATACTCGTTAATTATACAAGATTTTCATTTTGCTAAAAGTCTTTCTACTTTAATGGAGAGTAAAATAAAGGATTTAAAGATTACGATTATTATTACGAATAGACAGTTGCTGTTGGTGGTGAACAACCTTTAGGATTTTTAAATGTACATATGCAGTTTAGATTACAATAGACGACTAATAATTACTACAGCATTGATGATATTTGATATTTTGTAGTTTTCTTGAATGAAAATCAGCTCTTAGTCTTCCTAATGATAATTACTCAAGAGATTATTCATCTTACTATTAGATGAAAAACTAAATTTTTTCAATCGATTCGTATTATGTGTAATAGCTGTAGGATCGGGTGGTATGATGATGATGATTGTTGGTAAATGTACTACAGGTTCATATATGAATATAATACAATAAGTATGCCATATAAGAAGAAGAAATCACAAACCTTTTTCTTATTCTTCAAAGGGTTATTTAACAAAACAGCAGAAAATCCCAAGTTTTGCCAGCTCCAACGATCCGATGGGAAGAAGATGAAAAATAGTATTTTATGTGTTGGTAATAAAATACAAATGTCTGGAGGCAAACTGCAATACAATAAAATAAGCTGCTATCGATGCGCTATAGAATGTTCTTCTTGGTTCCAGTAAAGAGTCACTATCAGATTGACAATTTCACTAAAAGTCATTGATTTTCATCTCATAGTATATGAGATGAAGAGAGAAGAATCAACAAGTGTCACTGACACATCCAGTCAATTTATTCTTTAAATTAGCACACGAAACCGCTGTCTACAAATTGCAATTAGAATTTCATTCCGAAGTTTTAGAATTTAATAGAGGAGTGTTGGGTTGGTTGTTGTAATCAATACATGATGCTCATCATCAGATAACAAAATGATTATTGTAAGCAACAACACACGCAAACGAAATGCTCACAGCTCTGCAGAATAAGATTTAACGCAACTCAAAAACAACTTTAATGCAATTCCTTGGTTCACACACAGAGAAATGGACGCAGCAGACACACTAGTTTTTAGAAGTTTCAAACTGTTTTCACAAATCCAATCCGAAATTAATATGCAGAAGGATTTTTTTTGGCTATTTCTTTATTTCAAGACGGGATTTATCACAATTTCCAGTAAATCATGTATCATGTAAACACAATTTAAAGACTGATTATTGAAATATTTTTTTAAACTGATATTTTGCCAGAGGTAGTAAATTAATTATTATTAAAAATTAAAAAAAATGAAATTTGACAAAAATGTAGAACTTAATAGTGTTGTAATTTAGCTATTGAATTTTTATGTATACAACAGAAAGAGATTTTCAATGAATATTTTAGATTATATATAAAACTGAAAAATTGTCTCAAATGAAGAAACGGAATAATGTGAGAAATGAGAACGGGAAACTATCACCATGCTCAACAATGTGATCTGAATTCTCTTAAATGTAGCTTAAAAGCTGAACTTGTAAACTAAAAAAGTAGTTCTTCTTTTCTACTATAGAATAGCAGGGGACAAGGAAGTAGTAGTAGTACGAAAGGAACTTTCATGCAATTGCAAACTGTATTTAACACAGTGATTCAGATAGAGAATAGAAACAGCAGAGTGCACACTTCGACATTCAAAGCTGTACTGAAGAGTCTGAAATTTATTTGTGCTACAGGTTTATGTGCATTGCAAACGTAAAGTCTTCTCACAACACATACTAAATAAAGTTACGTGCAACTTAAATTACCTTACGACTAAGGAACTTTATCATTACTTAAAGCATGGGTTGAGGAGGTTGAGAATTTTACCTGTCCTCCTGCTCCTAATGTCGTTAAATTTTTAAGCCACAGGCCGATATAAAGGTTTTTACAATAAGTCCATCCTTCAATATATATATAGGTACTCTATAATATTAGTATACATTACGTATAAGTACTACTTTTGTGGTTTTTTATTAATTACATCAATTGCTCTTTCAAATACAAATAATCTAATTTATATTTTTAAATTTCATTATTCTTATATATTATTCAATTGTAGCAATGTTAAACTTAACTTAAAAATGTCAAAATGAATGTTAAAATGCCCAATTACTATATAACATAAAAGATCATGGAGAAAGATCATAGCCCTTTGTAATTTAAAATAAAATTGGAAAGTTGACCAAAACTACCAACAATTATGATAACAATATATCTAATTAGCAAAAATAAATTGAATTTTGTTTTGAAATCCAGTTAATAATCCTTTTTGTTTTAACACTTTTTAGTAAATTTTAGAGAGCGATTCATTTTCATTTTGTAAAACATAGGGATTAAATTATAAATCCAAAAAGAAAAAAATTTAAGAAGCGTCATTGGAAAGAACATTTGTAATCATTCGAAAGTGATAAGTATTAGTTAATAAAATGTACAGCTTGTAATTAGTAATTGTGTAGAGAAATATTTTTACAAAAATTAAATTCCATTAGAGTTCAGTGAGAGATTTGTATTGAGAGTATTAAAAGTATGTAACCGAGTAGGTGTAGTATAAAGTGAAGCACAAGATATATAAAATACATAGAACAAAATGATGATGACGAGGGATTAATTTTAAGATTATGTTGGTTTAAAAGAAGTACACTTGAGAATCTTTTATGATTGCAAATACTTTTCCTTTCCATCGATTTTTATCATAAAAATCTGCCTGCTGAAGAGTATCACATTAATCTACAACTGATCTCAAAAATGTGCAATATTTTATTAAACAAGGAAACAAGGCAATTCATCATCATCAGTCTAAAATCTAATCTCAACTCTTTTCGTATCTTGTTGAATCACAATCCATGAACATCATACGCTGCAACTCTTCTCTAGCAAAGTTCTCCTCACTGATTTAATGACGAAAATTGGCAATTTTTGTTATTATGTGAATCTGAGCAAATAATGTAGAAAATCTTACATAAATCGTTAACAATTCTATCTACTTGATGTTTCTGCTCTCGTATAAGTATATAACTACTGCAGTAGAACTTGTTATTTTTCTCAATTTTACGAGTAAATCATATCAAATATATTTCTCAAGAAGCAAAGTGGTCAACTGTAGTGACGGCATCACGGATTCATTCATCAGGGACGCAAGATCACTGTACTTTGAAAATTGTTGTAAGCATACAAATATAATGTACTATACACTATATAGTTTCATACCATGCATTTAGCTAAACGCATTGTGATCATTCAGGTCAATCTAATGTATCACAGAGATTGACTTTTACTCCCAGAAGAGTCATTACCAAAATTAATCATCATCATCTCATTGTTATTGGGCAAGATTGTGGATTTATATTTAATGTACCTCACTGAAATGAACTTGTCATTGAAGCATTCTATTTTACAACATATATTAACCTAATAGGATGAAATCATGTACAATTTAGCATTCCTGAAATTATTAATTCTAATTGAATTAAGAAGAA
>JAQFZB010000795.1:0-10694 GCA_034695165.1 Desoria trispinata | reverse complement strand
ATTTTGTCCATGAATTAAAATTAAATTATTTTATCGTTTTAATCGTGCCTCAACTAAGCAATACCGTTTTCGGTTCCTATTTTTTATAAAAAACTTTTTAGAGTTGAATTGCCAACATTTTCATAATTTTCTACTCCAAGGATAGTATATGACTAAATTGCAAGAGAAAGAGAGGATAACTCACAAATTGCTCATTATTATTCTGGAAAGTGGATATATATTTTGCATCCTTTCTTCCTTCGTTTCTCCTATGCTGTATGTATGTGGTATGGTAGGAACAAGCTGTACAGTTGGTGTGAGGAATGGAAAGTTTAATGTTTTAGCATTATGTACTCTTGGGAAATTGAATAGCATCCGTCTTTCTCATCTTTTTAATACATATTCTGGCTCATAATAAATTGGATAGCCTTCTTTGATTTTCTTTTTGCTGTAGGTGGAGGAATGTTGTTGAAACGATTTGTAATCCATTGAATGGACGACATGGGAAAATTATACTTTCATTCCCTCTAATTGTTCATTGATAAATCCTAACTATATTCTCATTCACAGCTTTTCAACTCCTTAACAATACATTGTCAAAAGTTGTTTCGTGTGGGAGTTTTTCATTTTTGAGACTTTTCAAGCACCAACTCACTGCTTTGTTAATGGGATTTCAATGGGAAATTTATAATATCATTTGAAATTTATAATATGAATAAAACCCATATATTACAACATGAATCTAACAGTAATAGTAGTAATAATAAACTTTACTTATAATTTTGATTGTATATAGCTAACTAAATAACTGCTCATTATATAATTAAAAGAGAGAGACATTGACGAGAGAGAGAGATTTTTGAATTCATGTTTGATCCTCAATACATGAGTCGAGCCGCATAATTTCAGCAGGTTTTGGATCACATCTTCGATATATGGATTCTTTGGAGTGACTAGTTCTAATTAACAAATAATACAAGGAAATTGTATTATTTGTTATTTGAACGTATAATCATATTATACGTTCTTAAAAAAATGTCATCCAAACTTAGTTTCATCTCCAATTTTTTGCATTTCTTATATTCAACCAAAAATGAAATTAATTATTAAAATCTAAATCAGACAAGATTTTTCCAACATCCACTTATGAAGACAAAAACAAATAATAGGATTGCAGGACTTGATTCTCTACCAAACGAACTATGGAATCAAATTATAAACTATCTGAGGAAAGCTGAAATTTACCTTCAACTTATCGACCAGTTTTACAGTAATTCTTAACAGCTCGTTTCTATATGCTACTCAGTGACAAGTTAAGTGCGTGATGTGGAAAAAATAAATTATTAGTAATTATCAAGCAGTAAAATGTTTGGATTATTCGTAGACTTTAAGTGCTGCATTTGAGAAAACTTTGCTTCATGAGTGAGAGAAAAAAAAACTTTCATTGAATATTCATAATGTAAGAAAATCGTCCGTATAAATTGGAATTCAATTAGTTGTTCCAACTGAAAGGAACACATATACTATTCATTAACAGGTATGAATTTAGAGCAACGTCCCATTGAAGTTATAAAAAATACCTTTATACCTTTTATACCTTTTCTTAGTTGAAGAGCTGGATCTTAAAATATGAGAACGTTACAGAAATCCAATTTAAAAGTGGAGGTCACAAAAGCTACTTATGCAAATGATTTAGAAAGATTAACAAAAAAATGGCCAAGTACCGCCCTTTTCATGCTCGCATTTATTACGGATGTATCATATCCCGTTAATACTTTCCAGAGTATGTATCTTTTGCTCTCCGAACTATGCGATTTCACAAACCAATCTTATATTGTTTTTTATATTTTCTAAAATTTAATTCAATTACTCAAAGAAAATAATGGAAAGGAATGGAAGGAAAAGTTTAGTTTCAACAAGCCATGCCATATAAACAAAACCTTTTCTCGCTGTCTATATGGCAGGAAATTTCCAATCACCTTTGGAAATTTCCAATAGAGTGGAATGCAAATTATAATCAATTGAAATATTTTGGGAACCTTAAAACCTTACCTTACTTGTGCAAATTTTTGTCCTTTTTCATTTGTTAATTTGCACTGGATTATTGCTTTCGATGATTTTGAGTCAAAATGTATTTTTTTCAGTTCTAGTGATTTTTATAAGTTTAATTCTTGCAATTGCGAGTTTATTTTCTACTGTTATTGTCATCGGGATCTGCGTGTATGGGCATGAGGTCACAGCTGTATTTATCTATGCGCTTACCATAGAGGAAGAATTACTTGAAGGTAATAAACAATAAGAGACAATGTACAACAAAATTATCAATTAATCGCAACAATTCCTTTTTGAAAATTGAAAAGAATTAAACGTTAATATGAGGGGTGTTATTCGTAAATATCCTTATAATTTCCCATACTTATTTAAACGCTTACTATCATTTATATACTTTCAGTCAATGACAGACGGGGAAAAATGGATGCAACGGGATGCGTTTTAATATTTTTCACCATTGCGTTCTTCTTTTCGGTCACTATCTTTATCATTACAGTAACTCTTTTGGATCTTGATCCATTGTATAATTTCATTAATATCTTTTGGACTGAACATGCCAAACTCGGGCTCATTGGCCAAATATTCATGAAATTGATGCGCATATTAATAACTGTGATTCCATTTGCTGATGCATTTCGTGTGATTACAGCTTTGTTTAATTTCGCTATATTAATTATTGGGGTGAATTCAAATTGTACGGAAGTCTTAGCGAAGAAAATACTGAATGGGATTGAGCTGGATAAGAAATTTCAAAAAAATATGCAATTTTTTATGGAAATGCAATTACTTTTTAGCGAGATGCGAAATGCCGCGTCTGCCATGGCATTTTTAATTATGTCAGTAGGGTTTGGTGGAGAAATTTGTGCAGTATTCATTTCAATTAAGATGTACAATCACATTCCAATTTACATATACGCTCTTGCCCCTTTGTTTGTAGTTATTATTCCAATCGCTACGATTAGATTTCTTTTCCCCCACATTTTATAAGCAATTAAAAGAATTTAAACTTCCCAAGATCAGAATAGATAACATTATTATTGATAATTTGTAAACCCAATTACTTGGACCGTATAATCCAAAAAATGCATTTGTACAACTTCTGACTGTAAAAGATGGCTGCCTAAAGATGCCCCTAAGCAAAGAATTCGATTGTTACATTGTTCCTAATATTATAATTCCTGACATGTATTACAGTATTATAGGTATATAACGCACAGAAACGATGCAAAAAACTTACACATCACTGAAAGAAATAGGATTTGATTGGATTTGGTATAAATGGTACGAGGAAATCGTAACTTATTCCCTTAGAATCGACCAAGTACATCAGGACAAAAATAAACAAAATGATGGCATGATAAGCTTCAGAAATTTATTCCCACTATATTTATTTTGTGGGATAAAATTTCTAATCGCATTAAGAGTTTTAGGCTTCGAGCTATTGCTACGGAATAGGAAGCATTTCTCAATTAAAATATATAATGGAAACGTACTTTACCTGAAATGAATTTTGTAATGTAACCTAATTTTACTTACAGTTTGTATTGATCACAAACAACATGAATGTTAGTTATAATTTATAAATAAAAATGAGCAGTTATTTATTTCATTAGTTTCATTTACATATAAATAATTGATTCTGGAGAACTATTATGAGAAAGATGATCTGAATAAATATCACACTTCTAAACGTCGTCATCTACGGAAGATAATATTTCAAACGATTAGTCCAACTAATCCACAAGTATTAATCGAGCCTATAGTATCTGTATCATATGTACTAATTCAAATCTGCTCAAAGAGGGCGGTTGGCAAAAGCTAAAATATACCGAGATCACAAACTCACAGACAGATATAGTTTTCAAAATATGGCATACTTCAGGGCTTACCCCCAAAATTGCTACAGCCATGCGGCTTTATAATGGAAGGGACTATTCCATTGATTCGGCTTGACAGTACTAAAGAATAAACAAAACAAACAAACAAAGACTGTCCATTTTGTGAAGAAGCAGAGGTCAGAGTTTGTCATTATGCATTCTGTTCAAATTTCAAGCCACTTTGGTTCATTATTTTTAATATTCTCTACATGTCCTTCTGCCCGACCTCATCTTCAATCATCATTCATGATCTGGGTGACCGAAACGACAATTCATTTATTTTCTGTTGCCTATGTACTATGTATAAGGCCTTCATTCATTCATGTCCTAAATCAATTGGACGATGATTTCGATGCCGTCATGCATTTTCGCCAATTGGTCTTCTGTCGTATTTTGACAGAATACCAAGTTTCCCAGCGGGGTACCGAATGGGGAAAAAATACAAAATTTTCAAAATCAAGGATAATAATATAATACTTTTACCTTTCTAACTTTCCACTTACTAAAAAAGAATGTTTTAATCTAATCTGATGTTGGTATAATTTTATTTTTCTTTCTCTATCGTGGACCACCAGAAGATGTTGTTGGAGCCCGTGCTTAGTTCCAACCCTTGACGGCACATGTTTATGGGCCCCTTCAGAAGTGTCCATCGTCATATTCTTATATTTTAAAATTATAATCTCTAACTTAATTCATTGAATTTTGGGAAAATGACCCTAAAATCTTTTTAGAGTCATATCCTCAAACAATAATTTAATTTAAAATTCACTCCATTTCTCAATAATTTAATAATTTTTCTTAGGTGAGTCTCTAAAAGTCACCAATTTACCTCAGTAATCATTCATTTTGTAACACACCAATGTTTATACATAAGATAATTTGCTTTTAACAAAAAAAATCTGCTCAAAGTCTATTTTTTTACAGTAATGCAATTAGACAACTAGTTTTGGTAGTGAAACTATGTAAGCTTTATTTTTTATTATGCTCTTATAGGAGAGCGTGATATTACTTTCAAACAATTCAAAAAATATCCGTCGCTCATACTAAAAGCATAGCTAAAAACAGTCAGAACTAAAGTAGAATGTAGTAATAAGAGGGATACCAAGCAAAAATTAGCCAAAAAGGTCTTAAGCCAACTTTAAACAAAATCAGCTGTTATTCCGTAAAACCCAAGATATCATTGATTGTGACCCCAATAGTATAAGTGACTTTTTGGTTGAAATTTCTACAAAAAATAGGAGTTTCCTTCCAGTCTAATCCATTAACTAAGAACGTACTACCCCTTTAACATAGCCGTACGGTGACGACAGCTCAGTTCGCGTACATGAAAACGAAAGAAAATTAATCAGTATCGTGATGACTAACTTTGAGAGCAGTTATTAAAATCAACTAAAATTCCCTATCAATGACAATGCGACGTATTAAGAAATGTGGTTTGAGAGTAGACTTTAAAATACTTGACTAATCGGGCAGAGTTTATTTCTGATTCAAAATCTTTGACTGACAATCTTCGACTAAACTCTAGGCTCTCTGCGACAACAATGTTTAACATACAAAATTCGACTTTCCCTTTTATACCCACTTTCACAAAGACAAAAACGACGCTTCCTTTTCTTGGCGTCTTCAATAATCAAAATAAAATTACAAAGAAAATTATTCAAAACGTTAGAACTTTTAAAACGTTACTAAAATTAACATATCTATCACTAAAATACACAATGAACAACAAATTCGACAATTACAACAAATACCAATCATTTCATAAAATGATAACATCAAATTACATATTCATATAATCATGATAAATAATATTTTACAAATATTTCATAACTCTCTCTTCTCTTTATCATGACGTCCCTATTCAATAGCACTCAGATACAGAATTCAACTTCACTAGTATCTAGAAAGATGCTCTACTTAAAGCAGGGAAGAAAACAAAACGAAGAAGCAACTTTTCTGAGGACCCTCTATGAATATCAAATCGTATGGTATGATTATGTTTACAAAATGATAGATTTATATCCTCACAGTTAACAATGTTTAATGAATATCATGACCCTGGGGACCTCCCAAATTCTCATAAAATTGCTAAAATAATTCACATTCCGAAAATTCGTATTTATAATAATCCGAACGACATTCGTCAAATTTCCGGTTTTTAGTAATCTCTCTGACAAGTGTCTATACTCTCAAATTTATAAGCTTATGCTGATAACAAAACAATTTCTAAAAATCAAATTGGCTTTCAGGCTAAGCATTCGACTCTACATGATTAGGATTATTGTAACCGAACATTACATAAAACTTTAGCCCTTAATCGTAAATATCACAATTCATGTTTCTCTGGACATTCTCTCTGCTTCAAAACAATAGAGAGATATTTTAATTAGTCTGTTAACCAACCTGAGTAGGGTCCAGTGCAATTTGACATCTTAATCATATCTTGATCTCAGGTCACAGTTTATCAATATGTAGAAATGGTACAATTTATAATTTTTTCCTGAATGTTCGAATATCAGAAACTGGAATTCCTCAAGGAGGTGGTATATCTGCATTACTGTGGCCTACATACATTAATGACTTACGAAACAAAAGTAAGAATTCTTTAACTATTCTTTTGGCTTACCACAGTCAATTATTAGTTTTAGTGGTAGTATTGATATCATAAACAGACTTAAGAGAAAAATTGAGGAGGTTCTGATGATTCTGTCTGACGAGGAAGGACTCTTCGATGTACAATTTTGTCAAAGGAGATTCAACGACGCGTCGCGAGACAAGACGAGCTATAACTAAAATTCACAAAATGGTCGAAATTCGCCAGTTTAGAATTTTTTGCGATGAAGTAAAATTTTTGACATTTTTTAGTGGCTTATTGAGAAAAAATGAGATTTTTCAACCCCCATTTACCCCTTTTAAAACTATTTTTAACTACTTTGGGCGCTTTTAAGTCCCTTCAACGCGATTTTGCACCGATAGTTGTTTGGGAAACTTTGATCAGTGAAAAATTAGCTAAATTTTGATGTCCTGTATAAGGCATTTGAGATTTCATATATAAATGGGTTCCCTCGTGAGTTGATGCGAATGCACAAACTAGAGCTTAATCTTAAGAAATCACTATTCCCATTAATTGCAAACAACTTACTTTCTATGCTAGACGCATTTGATCTTTCCCTTAACACACCAATAACAAAAGGAAAAAATGTAACCACTCTCATACAGTATAACATACAATACAATATAACAAATGTTTTAGTAGGAAACAAAACTAATATTTGTAAATGCTTATTTTTCTATATCCTTCGTTATGTTCCAATATTTTTTTTTAAATTCGATCAAGGAAAACAGATACACGTGTAACAAAATCTTCAAAAAGCAGCTAAACCTATTTTCAATCATTCAATTAGCGACTTTCTGTAATGACATTATAATTAAAATTATCGTCGTTAAAGTTTTTCCTCATCGTTGTATGTAAAAAGCACATTGAACACATAATAAAGTTAGTATCTATCAAGTAGCTGTCTGATCTTCAAGTTTCAAACTAGTCTCAATTTATTTCTAACCTGACACATCATTTCCATAATTGCACATTGGGGCATCAACTACTACACATATATACACTGATAATTTAAAAAATCATCATAACTTCTTCAAGTATACGTTTTTAGATTGGTACAAACTATGTGCACGGAAAGAATTGAAATTTTTAAGAATGTTTGTGCCGATAAAAATGCAACAATTTGAAAAATGCTTGTGGTTGTGTTGATAAGAAGAAAGGGAAAGCATTTGTGGTTTACTTATAATAGTAGGCTTATACGGATTTATATGGCAATGTACTTATAATTAACATGTTGCATTATGTTCCAAACAATGATTGACTATGAATGTACTTACTACCATATATGTTGGCCTTTAGTCACTGAATAGTTCAAGTTCTTCAATAGAAAATGTCAATATCAAGAAAATAGTAAAATCAACGATTAAGCTTTCAAAGATCAAAGGTTTTATGACCAAAAAACGAAAAAAGAGAAAAGAAAAAGCAAAATTCGAAAAGCTCATCGCACAGAGAAATGCGAAAAAGCCTTTAACTGTTTCAAATGAACAACATTTCGTTTTCCTCGTTTCGCTTTTCTGGTGGAATTTTGAGCTTTTCTCGTAGAGTTTTGAGCCTTTCAAAACAGCGGAAACATAAATTATTTTATGAAGTAATAGAGTGGTAAATTTAGTAAAGTAGTGTTTCTTTAGTTCTGCGTTTTAAATGAAAAGTATTAATCCACGTCGAGATGTAATGAATTTATTGATAATATACGCTGTCTAAGACGATATTCAAGCTGACTGGATTAATTCCATTCACAACTACCATCATCAACATAGAAAAAAAGATTCAAGATTTAGCTCCAATGCAAATATGACTAGGTTTAATGATGGGAATGCTTCAACTAATGAAACCCCGAACATAAACTGAAGTAAAATGATGATATTTATGCTAGCTATCCCTAAGCAAATTGGAATGCCTACGGTAATGTAGCATAGGATGTTTTTGCGTAGACTGTTATTAAATGAGAAACACTTTTTATCATCGACACAAAATAATGGGATTCGGTTATATCTTTCAAAAAATTGTAAATACTCGCAAAACGCACGAAGTTCCAAGTTACTCGGCATGATCTTTAGAAGCTAATACACTTTTGAATTTCAACTACTTCTTTGCATCTGATAAGTTATGTAATGGACATTTGGGCTCAAATACAAAAATAACAGAAAACCTGATTGACGACACGACGATAGGTAGTATATAATTTGTTTATTGTATACACGACAAAACTATTCGTAAGTTCTTATATCTGTTAATAAAATCTATAAGCTAGACGTTTATAATCCCCCAATATCGCTAAATTCGATATATAAGTCATAAATAATTCTAAAATTTAATGTTTGAGAGATAATTTGGCAATAACAAAATAATATTGATAATATAGATAAAGTATAATATTAATTAATTGTTCAAAATAATCTTGGTGCTTTCGTAAATTCATTATTTTTGCAATAATCACTCTGATTCGCTTCCTTACGCTTGTCTATACATACATAACATACATTTTAATGATCTCTAAGTTGATAGAGTAGAGTTGTAGTAGAGTAGAGAATAGAGTTGTAGCGATTTGGGAACAGAAATGCAGTAGAAGACATATAACTGATGACTACGCCATATATCCGACATGACAAGGACCCAAATAAGAAAGTTGTGCAATTAAATCAACTTAGAACTAGTAATTTGACGTGCCTACAACTAAACTAGCTGCTGGGCCAGGTTGCTCTCCAAGTATTGAGTGTTGCAATAATTTTACCTCCCTAAACTAATTCAAACAGTTGACTATTCCTTATTGAATTATTTTACTAACAAAACTAACAAACATCCTAACAAAAATCCAACTATCGGAGCTATTATTCAAAACCCTTTAAACTAGTTCTTGTTGTTGCGAAATAGCTTTTTAAAAATGGAAAATACCATGCAATAAAAACTTATATATATGTCACATTTATCAATAATTTATATTGGAGCTATGCAATCAAAAACCACGTTGTAATCTTAATCCTACTCTTAATCGGGGTTATCAAATTAATTCAGAAATGTTGCTGGGAAGATTGGAGGAATGATGATGTAAACTTCCAAAAAACTGTGCTTTGAAATGTTTAAAACTAGGTGGGGATACAATAAGTGCATTCATTATGACTTTTTAATTCAATTTTTCTTAAAATTACAGGAATCAGGAAAGAATGAATGGACCGAATGATGAATTTTAAGAAATCTTTAGAAGTCATCCGTCTGCATAACTCTGAATAAAAACTATTTAAGCAAGTGTCACTACAGTTGGCACAAACTTTTTGTCATTGCACTGAGGGAACTCAACAAATTATCCAAATAAATCAATCATTGCAAATCATTAAATTAATCTATTGAAACGTATTTCTAATGAAATAAATCCAAAAACCCGGAACTGCTTTGGTGAGGTGTGGTGCGATTAAAAGAATAAAAAAACCTATTCCACCAACTTTTAACCGACTCACCGGGCGGAATTCTTTGTTTTTTCAACAAATACTTCATTACATCTTAATTTGGCACATATATTAAAAGCAAAGGTAAAAAGTTTACCTAAAACTCGTTTGAGAGTTATGCGGACCAGACACCAGACAGAGCAATTTTATAATGGAATATGCCCACCTAATATAATTTAAAATTACTACAGTACACTATGTTAAGGTTCCTTGGCCTTTAAACAGTGCTTAAAAAATTTTTACGGGAGCAAAAAGTAAACCTGACCCCAACCCATTTTAAACACGCGGCCCTTCATGGGGAGCCAAGCACTCTATCCCCATTGTCAAAACTACCCAAGAGAAATCTGCCAATTTTTTTTGCTCTTATTCCACTTCACTTATTCCTCGGAAGAATAAACTGCTTCTCAAAGTTAATAATAACATTACCACGTTTTGTGTTCTCATTTCCGATTGTTTCTTTTCGAATAATATGAAGTCTCTTGTCTGGTACATGTGCCGGAATGAAACAGAACTTCCCGTGGACATTTGTAGAGGTAAATGGCATAAACGAAAAGCTGCTTCTGGTGCTCGAACTTGTCTTTGATTCATAATTTTTGGATAGATAGATAGATTTAGATGTAGCTATTTTGTGAGCCGTTTCTTGGGCTGATGTTGATCGATTTTGTTGCTTCTTCACTTCAGAACTGACACTTCAGAACAAAACTTTTTAACAGTTCATCTTCTGGAATACTG
>JAQFZB010000794.1:0-10694 GCA_034695165.1 Desoria trispinata | reverse complement strand
CAAAAGTCACAGAATTGTCAATGTACGACATTCAATATCCTCAAGGTGTGGCCTCTGACTTGTCTCACATTCAATCCTCTGTAGAAGTTCGTGGGTACGGAGAAGGACAGTTGTTGGAAGCACTTAAGGATGCAAAGATTGTCGTTTGTGCTGCAGGGTAAATTTAACTAGCAAATAAGTTTCGGGAATGTAATTGATAAATGAACTAAAGATATAATGTTTTTAAAGGTCACCCCGCAAAGCTGGAGTCACTCGCGAAGAACAATTTAGGGTCAATGCTAAAGTTGTTAAGGAACTTGCTAAAAATTGCTCCATGATGAATCCACATGCGATTTACTGCATTATAACGAATCCTGTAATAGATTTTCGTTCTCAACCAAACTAATCTTTTAGTACATTAAACCATATAATTAAAATGAAACATTTATTTCCCATTTAAGATTAACAGTACAGTTCCACTTTTCTACGAGATGTTTAAACAAGCTGGAATCCACCATGAAAATAAAATTCTGGGGATAAGCAACTTGGGAGCTATGAGAGCATGTTCATACATTGCTAAAGAAAAGGTTTGCTCCATTTTAAAAGAAATTACAGAAAGTATTTGAATTGTATTTGAATTCTGCTATTGAACAGAAATGGAAGCGTTCAGAAGTGGACTGCCAAGTCATTGGAGGTCACTCTGGAGGCACAATTATTCCCATCATTTCCCAATGCAAACCAGACCCAAAGTTTACTCCGGAACAAACCAGGCTAATTACTCACGAAGTTCGGGTAAGTTGATTGGTACAAAAGTAATTCAAGAAATAGATTTCGTAAAATAAAACCTGCTGTGGTGAAATTATTGTACTATTAGGAAGCCGGTGCGGAAATCGTTGCAGCTAAGAAAGGATCTGGAACAGTATCTTTGAGTATTGCATGGTCATCTCATCATTTTGTTGACTCTTTGCTTCGTGCAGTGGGTGGGGAGAAAGGTGTAATAGAAACAGCTTATGTCAAAAGTAACGTTTCCGAATTAAAATACTTCAGCAATCTCGTCGAACTTGGAGTAATTCTCATAAATTTTAAAAAATTTCGTATTTGTAAATTTATAAACTTCTAACATTGCTATGACTTGTAGCCTGAAGGAGTCGTGAAGAATTTTGGACTCCCTGCTTTAAACGACGTTGAAAAGCAACTAATGGTGGAATGTCTTCCAAAATTGAAACTTCATATTAAAATTGGTGAAGGTGCGGCTGTTGATTCACGACCTGAAATAATTCCAAATGCAATGGTGCTCTAAATATAAATGTAATGTTTTTCAAACTTCTTGTAGACTTTGCTTCTGGATTTCAGTTCTGAAGTTACCTCATTATTATATATTATGCAGAAAACAAAATTTAATTTTTCCAGAATTTAAAGTGTAAATAAAAATCAATTTAAAATTTATTAATTGCATGAGCATTAAACTTGGAGAAGATTCTTGAATAAATCTACGTGAACTTTATGTCATGTGCATGAAAATAAATTTGGAGTCGAATAACGTCTTTTATTTTAAAACCAATCCATTACTGAATTATTAGATATTATGATCCCATTTTAAGATTTCACACAGCATGCCAAATCGACATTGTTCAAAGCAGTGTTGTCATTTGCTGTGGGGATGATAAAATCAAAAAAATTTTAGGTTCTTCTTTTAATATTATTATGGGAATAAATTATGGTGCTATGTTATAACTTACGTGGGGGTGTGATTTTAGGTTTCTCCACTTGAGTTCTGATGCCACAAATCACTTGTCCACGAGGGCAATCAATCCGTCCAGACCAGTCTCCCCAGCCCAACCCATTGCCTTTGAGAATAAATTGTATTAAGGAAAATGTTCTGGAAATTAAGTAAATATCAGTATATTATAAATAACCTTATTTACCTTCAATGCGGGTTCCAGCACCACCATTTTCACAATAAATTGCAAAATTATTTGCAGCGCTATTGTCTACAAGTTGAAGGGATTCAACCCGGAAATCAAATCCGTATGCAAAAGTACCTTCAAGATTTAAGGATATTTATTAGACTTGCGTCTATATTATCAAAATTATGAATGGGTGTCATTTGACAACTTACCTGGGGTCAGACACTGTCTAAACGTGCCCCAGCTTCCCCAATTGCCTTCTGCACTTTTAACGTATGATGGAGCATACACCCCCTGTTCGTTTTTGATATAACGTGTCTGGAAAATATTCAATAATTAAGCTTTTAACAAAAATGTCACCCCTTTTGACCCTTGATGCTGTGTCAATGCCATACCTTAGTGACAGGATCAACACATGCCAATTCAATTCCATTCAATGCTGTGTCATCAAGCAGGATGCCTTGATCTGGCTGGACTTTTAGGGCAAAACCATCTACGTATGTTCCTTCTGGGCAAACTTCTTCCGGTCCCCAATCACCTATCATATGAGATACAAGATTTTTAATTTTACGACACGTGAACCCAACGGCCGTTTTAAGGGCCACCGCTTAAACGTAAGAGTAAAGAGATTCACCCCAAGTGGTCACTCTTGATGATTCAATCCAGGTGGACACTTCCCTGACACCTGCATTGACTCCAGCCAGCAAACAAGCTGCTGATAAAATAAGTACGGCTGATTTGGAATTCATTTCGTTACCTCAAAGAATTACTAAAGCGAACTAACAGACTTGACCAACATATTCAGGTATAAAATAGATTGCTATCAAAGGATATCGGCGTATGGCGTATGTTACAATACAACAATGATAAGCAAAAGCTGTCACTATTATCACAGATCGCTTTTGAGCTTATGGATCGAAAGTCAAACAGCCGGTTCTTTGTGATATGATAATCATCCATCTCGCTCAATAACTCAACGGTGTTGGAAAAAGGGTAAACGTTATATTTTGATAAGTGAATCTCACATACAGATTTTTGTATCATCACTTGGAATTATCAATTGGGAATGACCCATAATTTTAATTTGATAACACTTGATTGATTGAATAATTCTGATAATTTTGTATTTCTAACCATAATATTGAGCATTTAGTATGCAGTAGATATTTGTTTCAGCCATACTAACAATAAGTTTTGATTTTAATGATTTTATGTTGTAGTTATCCCCGGGTGACTTACTGGTAATGCCTCCCGAATAATTTCATGAATAAAAATTCCTACTATGTAATCTCATCCAACTTGAATTTAATCAACTGATGTCAACACAATATTGTTAATATAATCAGTTGAAAAACTCCATTTCAACAACAAATTCAAAATATATTTATTAATGGATCAACCCTATCATGATATTTCTCTAAAGACTCCCATTAAAATTGACAAAAGAGATAATCCATCGCGATGATTTTTGACATTTTCTCCAAAACTTGATTATTTTTATAAATTGAACAGACAAGTCAATTTTTAAGGTTTCCCATCACCATCATTTTCATTACCTTATAAACAAATATTAAATTAAATACCTACTATTAGATTTAGATACAAGTAATTATAAATATATATATAATTGAGTCCATGCATTAATATTTAGTCAATCGTTTCATAGTTTCATCATCACATTCTCAGGTCCAAGTAAGTTATCATTTGGCTAAAATTTAATAAAGACATAGTAATCTCATTTAGGTTATTTTGAAAGTAGAAGGGCTTTGTAGTTGACACTTGAGACATTTATAATTCCATATCAATCCAAATAATATAATCGGATTCTGGCTTACAGATTCAAAAGTACATAAATATTCTGTATTTAGGTCCATAGTTTTCATTTTTGAACAATTTAGTTGTTTGTATGACAAAATTCATTTAATTGACAAGTACAATTAATTAAGTTGATGGGGTTTGAACGTCATCATAATGCGGGGGTACTGAAATAAATAGATTATATAATTTGACTTTTTGACTGTAAGAAAATATTAATTCGCATCGGATGAATATTTCAAAAAATTATTTCTTACAAGTTTCAATAGAAATGATCGAGTTTGATCTTGATGGTAATTGTGAATATTCGGGAGGCAACATGCAAAGAGATAACATTGAAGATGCTAACGACAAATCTTCCATTTCAGCAGAAGAAGGAGATTCCTCAGGGGGAGATTGTTCCAAGTCTGGGGACAATAGTGTGGGTACAAACACATGAGTACCAATGGTGATTCCAATACGTTCAGTGGCCGTTTTGTATGCGAAACTGGTGATTTGAATCTATTGATTGTTTGTATGAATTTTTAATAAATCATCTCCGTCGCTCAATGCTATTATACACAATTAAAATGTATCATTCTGATAGACGTACCATAATTTCATACTGAATTCTCATTATAATCAGCTCATCATTTCTATAAAACGACGGTAATTTAGTCTTGACTGCTCCAAACTTTCCATTTCTAGTGCACATCTCTCGTTTGAGAAATCGTTTGAATGTCAAACAATCGAGTATCTGTGTATTCTCTTTTTCCTCTTGTCCTGCTTTACCTGCGGATATTCTTGACAACAGTGTGACGGTGACTTTCTTCACGCCCATTCGACGATTATCCAATAATTTTATGGTGAATGGAATTTCCTCCTTGAGAAGATATTCCTTTCGTGGTAGTTCAAGTAGCGCCTTGACGCTATCCATCGTCACTTCCTTGCTCACATTTCCTTTCAAGAGGGGATCCATATTGATTGTCAATTGACCCTGATAGAATATCATTTTCTCATGAAGTATGACAATGGACCCATCTGCTTTCTCCATTGATACGATTAATTTATACTCCATTTTGGCTACTCCCCCCACATTTAATGTTGGGGGAATTGAAATCTCTGGTAGTTTGAGAACGAATGAATATTTCTTGAATGCAGGGGACGTCATAACAATTCCTCTTTTACTCTCTGAGAATCGACATGAAACGCTTGATTGTGGAATTAGATTGATTTCAAATGTTCCATCGATTACTTTTGCAATTCCGCTTAATTCTATTGTCAATCCTATAAATCAGGTAAATATATTACAGTAATTAAATGATTAATTTACAATGCGACAAAACTATAGTACTAACCACAATGAGTCAGAACCCTTGGCAGTTGAATAGTTCCAGTGATTTCATTCAACGCTTGTGATTTGTTGAGTAAAACTAAAACCTTATCGGGATAACCATTATTAGATGAATTACATCTCAATGGAGTTTCTCCACTTCCAAACACCCAACCCCAATCTCTCCATTGAGAAGCTGAATTGGAACCTTGAATGCCAATAGCAGAAGTCCCTCCCGGCATCTTAATTAAGGATTATTTATTAAAACCTGTATAGATATGAATAAAAAACGAGGAAGATGGATAATGCATTCAACTGTTGATTCAACGAGGACTTTTATTTATGGAATGAGTGGAAGGAGTCCGTGGAATAAGACTATATCATCGTCACATCATCGATCGATTTACAAGGAGAAAGTAGGACTGGAGAACTCTCCACCTTCTGATACACGAGTTTGTTTCCCACTCATCGACTATAAAATGTAAAACTGGATTGGATGTCCCCCTGCCCTTGCCCTTTTGTCATGCTTTTACTTTCACCTATCAAATTTTATATAAAGTTATTAGATTTACAATTTTCAGCCTTATGTTGTCCTAAAAATCGTTCATTTCTCATATACGTCGTCCCACACATGATTTGTTTGTCAGCTTAATCCAAAGAACATGATATCGATTTTGATCCTGTTATTATTATGTACTTGTTTTTCATTAATTCAAAAAGTTATGACATGGTGAAAATTGTATTTCATTTATAATATTATTTTTCATGCTATTATCTATAATGATATAATGTATCTAATTTTTTCATGAATGCATTTATTATTCTTGATAAAGTATGTTTTAAAATAATCGTCAGTTTAACTAAAACAGACGCAAGTTGGTTGAGACGTTTTCGTATAGTCATCAAAACAAGCAGAAGACGTAATTCTCAATTGATTGCATGCAGCGGAGCAAGTTGCAGCAGTGCATCTTCCAGCACGTAGGATCAAATAGTCCCTTCCTCCTACGTTTGCACTAAAGTACAATTGTCGATCTTCTATTTCAATTAAATTATTATTAAATTAAACACAATTTTAGTCTTATGCTAATATAGTATTCACATACCTACAGCTTCCACCGTTGACACCATGTAAATGGTCAAAATGGCAAAGAACGCCAAGAAAGCAGTCGTGGATGTTTTCATTTTACTGTGGTCTGTCGAATCTTCTGAGTCGAAGTCAATCAGTAGGATTGGAGAATTATATAAAACTGCAACAAAATATAGTTTTTAACGTGTACTTATAGCTGTGTGACGTGTGACTGAAAACTGCTTTTATGAATTATTCATCGATATGTTTTGACATTTACTAGAAAAATTGAATTATAAATTATAATTAATGGTAAGTATGGAGTACATATGATTTTAATTTCAGACTTCAGTCTGTTATTTGAAAAGACATGACAAACGATATGACACTATGATTGATGACACAAAACACCTTTTGATAGAATTTTACATTCTTCCAATACATTGAATTTTATAAGTTTTAATTTTTAAATAATCACGTTATTAACGTACCTGGAATGTGAAAGGGAAGCTCTAGAATTATTGGGAATAATAATATATGACTTATTTTTCTTTGCTCAAATCAAATCACATCTCACCTCATAAACGATTTTCTCTTTGATATTCCGCTCATTCGTTAATACTTGGGAATAATTTAATATTTGTTTTCTGGCTCGAGGCAATCGAATTCGGTTGAACTGCTCTTATAGATATAAAATAATGTTTTCCCCATAATTTTTAGGCAATAAATAAGATAAATTGAAGAGGAGAAAGGAATAAAATCAACTTTACGTATTATGGTTAGAAAACAAAGTAAAAAGCAAATCTATTAAAAGTATATTGTCAACGACATTTTATTAAATCAAAGAAATACTAAAACAGTTACAAGAAAAATCTAAATATATTTAAGTAATATCAACTCATAAAAATATTCATAATTTAAAGAATAATGCATGGATCTCTTCTTCGTTTTTTATTTCCCACCAGATCCAATCTAAACGGTAAATTATTATTAGGCCCAGTAGCGTGATCGCCCCATCTGCGACTATCGATAAGAGAGACGCCATTCCCATTAATGAAATGGTAAGGACGAGTTGAAGTATACGCATGATTGTGATTTCTATAATATCCTCCGGGATGACCTCCACTCCCTTCCACCATTGCAGGACTAAAGAAAGGTTTTGACGATGAGACCGGATAAATCGTCCCCCCGTTATTCTTTTTGGAGAAAAAGCTCTGTTGATTTTGATTCTGAGGCGCAATATTAGAGTTTGACTTGAGTATCACGGGATTCTTGAAGAAAGTCTTTCCACCTACAAAAAAGACGTTTTAAGAAAATATTTTCCAAAATTATAATAATCATTTATGTCATACTTTTCGCTTTATGTCCATTGACGATCTGCAGTGACTGTGATTGTGACTTGTTCTTATTGTTGATATTATTGACAACAGGATTATTACTGGGTTTATTCTTTACTTTGTTCTTACTTCCCCCGAAAAATGAAAGTCGATTAGAACTGTTATTATTTTCATTTGAAGTAACATTAAGAGGTTGAAGGTCATCTGTGGTCATGTCAGCGGGCGAACCTTGACCAGAATTTAAATCCTCTTCAATTAAGTTATCTTCAGCTAAAGCTGATTGCACATAAGCTGTAGCAAGAAATGTGAATACGCAATTCACATTTACATCGTCTTTTACAGAAGTTCTGAAAAGTTTCGGAATTCCTAGAGAGCGTGCCATTCCTTCCAATTCAGCACTGCAAAATTTTAATATTTTCAAAAATTTAAAATATGAGTTTCATCATCTCCGTAAAATTAAAATAGTCCTTTAGAAAAGTATAAAAGATTGAGAACAACATGATAGTCTAGTTTACCTATCCACAACTGCTTGTTTATGCAGGTCAATTTTATTGGCAACGAGGACCATGGGAATGTCTCCACATTCTCGACACACCTGTAATTTCAAAAAACAAATTATTACTATTAATTTTCTAAACTCCCCGTCTCATCTTTAGAATTCCTAATAATAACAACTTAACAACTGTCCAAATAAACTTATTAATCATCTAGCAAAAAAAAATCTCATACTCAATTTGTTTAAACAATTTGTTTGTATTTATATGAAATGATATGATGATGATTGAATAATTAAGTATAAATTGTCAAAATAAACATAATATTTTAAAAGCGGATTCATCCATCTTCTCAGCACCCTATCATAAATGTTTTGTGACACGGATTCATAAATTGAAATAAATGAACCATCAAATAATCCCATAATGAGAATAACCACTGAGAAGTACACAAACTGTATATAAATCCTGCGACATTGAACTATTATTAAGAGATGAGTTTGCTAGATTTGCGTTTTCGGTTGATTAACTCCATTCGTTGATTGTGATTACGGCAATTACCTACGGCAATATATGTGATCATTGGATCAGAACACTTCCGTGCAGACATTTACTATAAAGTTCCTATACATACGTTTACCTACAAGTAAGTACAGAGTATTAAGAGTCTAAATAACTCTTATTTGACAAAAAATCAAATCACAGTGATTTTGTGATTTAAAAGCTTCTAACAGAATATATGATTTAGTTGCAGTATAACAACTAGCTTTCTTTCAATCAACCTGACAAAGACAAACTTTTATTAAATCATTTTGATTTTAAATTGACTTGAAACGAAAAAAAAGATTAAATTACTTTTTCTATCAAAGAAACTCCCGGCGATTATCGCCTTCATAGTAATTTCATATTTCACCTTTTAATCATAAATGGCAAATGTTAAATTATTTATCTCGTTAGAAATGACATTGAAATCTTTTAAGGTTTTAACGAGCAACATTCACTAATATTTGACTTTTTGTGCCCTTATGTTATGTGTAGGCGTTTTAGTTACTTCTACTCGTAAATTCTCTCGTACCGTCTTGTATTTAACTAAATTAAAGAAGTATAAAGAACGAACAACGCTAATAAATAATGGCAGGAATTGAGAGAGAGCATGCAATTTGATATTTAAAGTTCAAACTGATTTTATCACCTTGATCTTCAAACAAACTCATTTTAAAATTCTGAAAAATCTTAAGACATTTATTTTTATTATGACTCGTTTTGGGTTAATGAGGCCCCCAGTGATTTTCATGTGGATTCGTTTACACCTTCCATGTGTTTCAATGTGCCGACATTCGAACATTCCCTATATAGTTGAGGTTTTTTTTAATTTACTGTAAATGTCTTTGAAAACTACTAAAATTTGTTATTATTATTATCCTTCTGGTAGAAGAAGAAGATTCAGTTGAGTAAGAAAAGGATTATCAGTAATGCACGAATTGAGGGAATTAAAGAAGTTATACGTGTAAAATATATAAGATGATGTGCATCTTCCTAAATGCTGCAAGATGTTTATACCGTTATTACACAAGCAGTGGAGCCATTAGTGATCAAATCACGTTAAACTATTTTAACATTTTAATACCCAACATCATCCTCAATCAACATCCGATTTATATCTAAACTAACTAAACTTAAGATTACAACATATTTACAATTTTGGAAATCTTCAAATCGGTTTTGGATTGTAAATTGAATGAAAATACAAAATCCTCATTATTTTTAAAATGTTGGTAAATTGATAAATATTGTCTTAATTGCATTGACTATATTTATTTAACCATTAAAGTTTTTAAACAATTCCTAATTTAATCTGTAGATGTAGATATTAAAAGACTATAAATACATGCAGGTAGAAATAAATAAATCACAAATCCAAATCCCATTATTTTAAACTTAATGGTCTAAAAAATTCCATAAAACCTCCATAAAGTTAACCCTCAACGCGTTGGCTTACAAACTTTATATTATAGAGCTGAAACACTAAAGACTTATTGAATTAATGAGACAGTTTACATTGTTTTTGATGTAATTTCAAATGCTAATTTCTATCTACACGAGCCAAGATTTTCTCAGAGGAGTATAATTCTCATATACTTAAACAAACATTGGAGCCAGAGTGAAGTCAAGGTACTACAAAAGATTTAAAGATTGCCTTAAATCCCTAAAGATGTTCAATTGTTGTTCATTCTCATCTATGCCAATTAGTAGTCCATTGTCTCAACAATGCTAAAAAGTAGAATTTTAAGTTTTTTTAATGTCACTCTTTGTCATGGCTTATCCTTAGGCTCATCTAAATCTCATCTAAACCACATATTGATAAAATTAGTTTTGAATTTTCAAATATCAAAATATAATACTCTGTGGTGGTCAATCTCAAATTAATTGTTTTTATAAGTTTGTTCACTCTTGGTGGTCTGCGTCTCGTGTCATTGTAAAAAATTCTTATAAACCCCAAAGTTCTTTTTTGTTATTTACTACACTATTCGTAATGTTATTTGCATAAATACACAATTGTTAATGTTTATCTACAAATGTACACAAAAAGGATATACGTTGCATTTTATGCATTTGGAATTTTTAATCGTTTAACCTCATTAAACTTGAGTTTTGTTGCCTTTTTTCTTGACTTACTTTCACACTTAAAGACATGCTATCATTTTAACTTTTTAGCCCGACCAAAGGGCTTATGTAATTGTCAATCCTGTCCGTCCGTCTGTCTGTCTGTCTGTCTGTCTGTCT
>JAQFZB010000793.1:0-10708 GCA_034695165.1 Desoria trispinata | reverse complement strand
TCATTTTTTTCTCTCTCCTGCGGTTTCGTATTCTTCTCGTTTCCTTTTATCTCCACAATTGAATATGCCCGAATACAGGATAAGTTTAATGCTAACATTGAAAGATAAATAGAAATGTGGTTAAAAATACTTATTAATTGTATACACTTGGTTATTGATTGATTCATTATCCATTAGTACAGACTAGACATTCCGTGACTAATGACTATATTATAATGATTATAGCAAGAGAAAATATTCAAAAAGAGGCTTAAAATCATAATGGACACAATAATAACAATATCAGAATTATACACAGCTTTAATAAGGCTGCTCTTTATCAATAACCATTGCCAATAATAATAACAATAGATCTAACCAACAATAGCATAATAATAATATTAATAATATTGAAATATTATTATGATTGCATTGTGTAATTCTTATTATTTGCTTATTAGCACCTCTATTGACGTAAAAATGGATGCACAGTAAAGCACAAAGTATAAAAGACGATTTAAAAATTTAATTTTTTGCCAACTAGCCAGTTTCACATAAAAATTATAAACGAATGTGAATTGCATGTAAACAAAGAAGAAGGATAAAGCATAGAGTGTTTAAATGAATTCACTGTCATTGTGGGGAATTTTTTTGAGTTTTTCTTCTCTAAAATCAGAGCTCTCATTCACTTGTTTCTTCTTCTTGTGTTTGTGATACGTACAATTGCTCTCATTTCATTTCCAACCGCATTAAGAAAAAGATGGGGAAGAAAAGAAGCGGTCGAATTGGGGGTATACGTTTAGAAGTAAAAAATGGTTCAGATACAGTTCAAAACGCTCCCAGCGGACCAAATGCGCAGAAAGCGGTCTCATCACAAACAAATGTCACTAAAGTACCAAGTGGAGAATCTATCACAGTTGAACTGGACTATGAAACACCACTGGAAAAGTTAATGAATAGGGCCAACGATATTGTGAGAATTCATCATTTAAAATTAAACAACTCCATTCTAATGCTAATCTAATGAAAACATCTAATGATGTCATTCTTGTCATTCAAAGGATTCAATCAAGGCATTTGCTCAATCATGGAATAAAGAAGTGTCGGAGAAACTTGCACTTCGTGAAGTCAATGTGAATGTGTCCTATGAAGAATTTGAAAGAAGAATCAACTCAAAAAAATTAGATGCAAATTTAAAAAAATGTACAGCTTTTGTTAGGAAAATTGTAAGAAGAATTGCATTGTTGTTTTTTTGTGGTTATATATTAACATGTTTATTTTCTAATGATTGTACAGAGACAATATACGGAGTCACAGAAACCGTCTATTGAGACTGATATAAAATCATTAAATCTAAGTAAATATCTAACAGAAATTACGTCGGCAATAACTGAAGCAAGGTTCAAAATGGAGCACATACAAGATGTAGTAGTTGTTTCTTCATGGATGCATCAAAGATATGCAGATTTCTCTGCCATGTTGTTGGATAGTTTGAAAAAAGCATTTCCTACTAAAAAGTCAGAGATGGTAAATTGAACTTAATGTTTGATTTATTATTAGTACAATTATTTCTGAAATGTATTGATGTCATCCTTTGTTTCTTTTTGTAGACTGCTGCCGTTTTAAGCAAACTTTCAGTGGATTTGAGGCTTATTGGGGATCTAGTTATTTGTGGTGTCCTTCCGGTAAATGAAGGGTGTCACATGTTGTCAATTATGCTCCGTAATATGATTGGCATAGACAAAGAAGGTGTGCAGTGCCTTATCCCAATTACATCTTTCTGTCTTGGGTTGAGTGATTCTTTCTTGGGAGAAGTACCTCGTCGAATATATCAGCTTTGTATGACGAATGAAGTTATTTTAATTCGAAGTAATGTGCTTCCTCCCGAGAAAAAAGTGGTCTTTAGAGTATTAATAAAGGAATATTTTAATGTTGTTTGTTCCGCGTTGTTGAAGGTAATAAAAATTGAAGTAAGTCTATTAACTTTTATAAGTAATGTTTTTTATTAATATCTTTCAGTGCCATCACGAGCAACAAAAATCAGAACTTTACAATCGAAAATTACTTAGAACTCGCGGAGAAATTCCGTCAGACAGAAAAGAAGATCATTTAGTAATCAAGGCAAAATTTGAAAAATACAGTGCCTCTGCTGAAAAGTTTTCCGATGCAATTAATGAACTTCTACCGCAACTATCTTTGCTCCCAGCTGGTAATAATAATAATAATAATAATAATAATATATTAGTTTATAAATAATACTCAAATCAAATGAAATAATGAAAAGCAAATATTACTAATATGTAAAATGTATATTTAACAACAGATCCAGAGGAAGAGGAAGAGAAAGCTTTGTTAATTTCCGAAACTGGCGAATTTTTGACTACTGTACCTGGAATTGTTCTTTTTGATGACGAGGAGACACGAGCTTTCTATCAAGACTTCAAAGATTTAAAAGTTTATTTACCTCCAGTAGCATATCGCGAAAGCATTCAACAAACGGCCGAGCAGGTTCATTAAGGATTAATTTCTTCTATTCAAGATGATTAATGATTATGTTCACTTTTTCAAGACTCAAGCCATTGAAGAACGTGAAAAGGCGTTAGATGATTTTGATGACGAGGCTGAGGCTGCAGAATTAGAAAATGAGAATAGTGTTGCAGAGGACGACGTTTCGTTGGACACCGAAGTTGAATTAGACTTGCTACCGTCTATGAGAAACGGTAAATAAAACAATAATTATTCAATCTACGTGGCCGTAAACTAATTAATACAATTTTTGCAGAAACGGAGGAAAAAGAGATTGACAAACAAATCAAACCAAATTTTCAAGTATTTTTGAATCAATTACCAAACTGTGTCAACCGGAATATGATTGACAAAGCAGCGTTTGAATTTGCAGAAACTCATAACAATAAACCAAATAGGAAGAAACTAGTCCAGTATGTTATTTTTAGAATTTTATAATTAATTCTGACATGCATGTGAAACAATAATCTTCAACACTATTATAAATTTATCGTACTATTTGAATTTACATTAAGGACACTATTTCGAGTTCCTAGACAGCGAATGGATTTACTATCCTTCTATGGCCGCTTTGTAGCTATTTTAAATCCTGTGATGCCTGAAATTGGACTTGAATTGTGTCAGCTTCTAAAGAATGACTTCAGATTTCTTGTCAGAAAAAAACATCAAATTTTTATTGAAACTAAAGTGAAAGTTGTTAGATTT
The DNA here is from genome assembly GCA_034695165.1 of Desoria trispinata. Lineage (NCBI taxonomy): Eukaryota > Metazoa > Arthropoda > Collembola > Entomobryomorpha > Isotomidae > Desoria > Desoria trispinata. The sequence continues at coordinate 7,498 of JAQFZB010000793.1, read as the reverse complement.
ATTGGTGAACTAGTCAATTTTCGAATATTTCCTAAATCCGATGCATTACAATGCTTTAAAACGTTATTGATGGATTTCGTTCATCATCAAATTGAAATGGCCTGTGTATTTGTGGAGACCTGTGGTAGAGTTTTGTATCGTACACCTGATTCCCACAGACGAATGAAAATATATTTGGTAAGATTAGATAATTTATCATGCTTTAAAGCGGACTCTATAATATATGTATACGGAACACAGGAAGAAATGATGAGGAAAAAAACAGTAAAAAGTATTGAAGCAAGATATAGCTCGATGATTGATCATGCCTACCACATTGTTCTTCCAAGAGAGGATGCTCCTCGCACTGAGAGAAAGAAATCCGCCATAGAGCTGTACTTAGAATCGTTTTTAATTGACAATTTACGAAACAGTACTTTGGATAAAGCTTGTACTGTGATACGATCCCTTGACTTGGAAGATACTGAAGTAATTCGTTTTAATAAATTTATTAAGGCAATTTTCTAATCGTTTTTAATTTGTTTTATTATTACCTATGTATTTACAGGTGTATACCGTTGTAACTCGATTACTGTCAAGTCCTTGGAGAATTACTTCTCAACAAATCCGTCTACAAGGTCAATTACTAGCAGCTGTATTAAAGACTGAGGTTTGTAAAATTGAATTGAATTATAAACATTGAAAATTGTTACTGTGGCATATTTAAAAATATTTGCATTTATCCATAGCCATTTCTGGTCACGAGGGTGATCGATTTAACAATCGAGGATATCAGGAGAGGTGTGGAAAATCCTTATGTGGATTTTAATCACCGAAGATTTTCAACTCTTCAATATTTAACCGAGTTGTATTATTATAGACTCATTAAGAGTGATACTATTTTTGATGTAATATTATATTTCATGTGCACATGGAACAATTTTTAACTCTTAATTGAATAACAGGTGCTTTACCTATTAATTACTTTTGGAGTATCGTGGGATCCTACTAAACCTAGTTCATGTGATCCTCCAGACAATCTTAGCAGAGTACGCCATGCTAGTTTTTTGCTCAAAGAATGTGGAGACTTTATTAATCGTGGAAGCAATAAGAAAAAAATGAGATTATTTTTACTACATTTACAAGTAACGATTATTTTTACCACATTTACAAATATATCGTTTACATTAAGATAAATATTTTACTAATTGGCTATATATATTATTATTCTTGTAGAAATACTATTGGCTCAAAAGGTCACATCCTATGTGGTTGCAAAGAAGGTTTCCCTATGGCATATTTGAATTATGGGAAGAAATTGTAAAAAGATTTCATCCAAAAATGGTGCTCGCTCAAAACGTCGAAGAAGCTGAAAAAGCATTATGTGTTCCAGAATCTGAAGATGAAAAAGGAAAAAATCTAAGGCTCATGCCCATCTCAGAAACTATAGGTAAATCGCAGTAATTTTAGTCTGAAACTTGATACATTGTATTTGTTAAATGAACTGTTTGCACTGTACAATTTTGTTTTTTTTCGTAGATCTGGATTATTTCAAGGAAGATATAAAGACTCGCGGCTTGCCACAAAAATCAAATGATAAACAGCATACACGAATTACCGATTCTGATAATGTTTCTAACTCAGAATGCGATAATGGCACGGGTACAGATGGGGTTAGTAATTTATCAATACCACGGATTATGACGGCATGTTACCTTGTTTCACTCATTCAATTACTTCGTTCAATCAGCAGGTGGATTCTAACGAGAAAGAGATGGATATTGAAAATGACAATAAACAAATTAGCCTAGAAGATGAAGAATTCATCAATATGTTCGAAAAAATGTGCTCCGAAGTAAATTACTCTGCTGCAAGGGACGGAGGAAAACACATGAAATCAGATATTGCCATTCCTTTGCATATAAGCAATTCGGCACATTCCACTTCAAGTAAGGGTGTATAAATAGTATTTACTTACTTGATTTATTAAATATCTTTACCAATAATTTTAATAAATAAATCTGATAATTTATTAAGGCCACACGAAGGATTCTACGGATGATGGTTCTACTGAAAAGGATTATGTGCCATTTGTTTTGATTACTAGAAAAGGCAACAAACAACAGTACAAAACTTTACCCCTCCCAGCTAACAGCGATTTTGTTCGAAGAATTAAAAGTCGAGAAGAGGTAAATTGAATACATTTGATATTAAAAATGGAAGAATTTACGTGTAGCAAAAACTGTAGCCCGATGTGCCTATTTGTATAATTTCCATTAATTCTAACATATTTTTTTAGATGGAACGTGAAGAGAAAGAAAGTGTCAAGAGAAGGACTCTAGCAATTAGCCAACTACAAGAAGCAGAAGAAAGAGAAATGGAAAGGGAGGCTTTAAAAAATATGTTCGTTACTGTTCCTGTCAGTAAACACAAAACGTAACGAAAAATGCCATTAAAATTGTGTATGTGGTATCAAATTTAATGAATATCAATTAGTTAATTCGATTAACTGAAAAACTAGTTTTCAGTATCGTATAAACTGAATATCAATGAAACCGAGGCATGTAGGTGTCCTTTTTATCAATAAAGGGTTCTTACAGATATCAATCATAAGTTTTAAACCATATCCATGTTGTTGTTCATGAGCATTTTTATTCAACATATATTCCTGCCCCGATAACTTCACAATATAAATTAATCACAAATTTCGATTTTATAATACGAACACTAACAGGATATTATTATTAGAATGTCTTTTGTTACTTTTATGGATGACAATGATTCGTCTTCGTCTCTGTGATTATATTATTATTGAAAATATTCTGAAATATCAGAAATCAGAAAGATCATGTTCCAGTGAATCAATAGATCTGAGAATATTGTGGAAGAGAAACTCGGGTTTTTGGGATATCAGGTCCAACTAAGGAATAATAAAAAATTAGGACACATGAAAATGTGACCAAAAGGAATCCGAAAATTGGCTTGTGTGAAAACCACATGCAACCAATTATTGAAAAACATAGAAAAGCCGCTGCAATAATACTAAATTTCTGTGGTCCCATTGACATCAAGTTCTTCACAACAGTGTTCCTACGATCTGTGAAAATACATTCCATTATTATATTATGTATAATTTTATTTTTTAACTCATTTCTGTATACTAAAAGTGTTTTACTTATAAGTGCAATTATTTTGGAAGCCATATAAGTCCCACATGTGGTGATAAAATAAGCCGCAACTCGGTACATCCAAGATTCGACTGCAACTGATGAATGTTCTTTGTCGAAAATTTCCTTGTGGTGTTTTTTACCCTCATGGAGAAAAGCCATTTGGACACCCGCATCAGTTGTAAAAGGCCGTAACTCAGTGCCAACTTGCATAGCAATTACGCTCACCTGTAACACATAGTAGCATTTTTATTACACCTCATTTACAGTACCTCAGTCAGTCATAATGCTTTCATTCATCCAGTTCTTTGATATCTTCATGATAAATGTACATAAAAAAAATATTACGTAAGCATGTGCTGGTCCTGCGAAAGAAAATTGAATGCGAATATCACCGACAGAAGGGTTCCAAATGTCAGAAGAATGATAGTAAAGACCCATGTGCATTTTTATTTCTTGTGCTTCAGGCCGTTCTCCACTCGTGAACTGAATGAATGAGTTGAATTTCTCCTTGAGTTCCGAACCCAAACTGAATTTCCCAAGATAGACATGAGAATTTACCCGTATTTCACTCTGCACTGGAACGTTTCTGGGGAAATTCGTTAGAGATAAAAAGACTGGTTTTATGTTTATCCCATATTTATGTCTTTGCTTATACATTTTGATACGCTTTTTATTTAGAAACTACAAGAAGAGAGGGCATGAAAATCATGCATCTACACACATACATCAGTCAAGGAGATGTATTTTTCATTTTCTTAATCTCATCATCTAAACCTACTTCTTCTTTGGTTAGCTAATCTTAAAAAGTTTGTGAAAAAGGTATAAACATACAATGGATTCTGATGATCCTTGGGTATATTGAATTTTGTGCTGTCAATCAATTTGTCTTTCCATGCTTTATTGTATCTGAAAGATCCAATGGGACCTTCGAAGTCATTTGCTGGACTGTAATTGAACCAATATCACCATAACACATATTATTATTCTTTATTATAATCGTATGACCTCCAAGTGAATTATGAAAAGCTAGTATAAAGTTTCACCTGATTTTCTCCTCAACCCATTGATACATTTGTACCCGTCGTTTTAATTTGACAGAGTAGATGGAAACTCCATAAGGATTATCTTCCATTGGGTTGTATATGCTTAGAAAACCCGCAACATTCACAAGTTTTCCTTCATTTTCAGGCAGAATTGCATCCGGACTGGATAAAATTGTAAGAGCACGTAGACCATCATGATATGATCTGGAGTTTGCAACTGCTCGTTTCTAAATAATGATTTTAAAATAAACATTTTTTAAACATATGAAAATAATCAATGTTCAAATAAACGTTGATCCATTCTCAAAAAAAAGTATTTAAAGTTATTAACTAAAATGACTAATAAAACCTTCATCTACATTTTCTAATTAGATGCTCTGGTTTTATCTAAAACATTCCTAGCATATTGATCTGCAATTAAAAATCGATTGTGAATTGAATAATAAGAGTAAAGACAAAGGAGCAATTAGCATTAGAAAAAGATTATCTTCTGTAGCATCTTTGATTTCTGATTTCATTATAGATAATTTATTATAGGTTGTCAACTGTCGGTAAGAGAAATTAATGGTTTCGTACAAGATCTGCCGACTCATTATGATCTTCAAGAAAAGTCATTAATCTACATTAAACTTTTATAGACGTGTAATTACCATATGAAACTGTAACGTGGAAATTATCAATTACTTCTCGCTAAATTTGCAGTATCCATATATAAATATATAATTACAGTTATCATGGGTATGATATTATTGCAATTAAAAGTAAGTTTTACTTTAAAAATTAGTAAATGGGAATACATTTTGTAGGAATAGATAAAAATGAGATTACCTCATTCCAGATGAGAATGAATAATGAGATGAAGACTAGAATGAATCCAACGACTTTCTTAAACCACCCCCAATGATGTCGATATTTAAATCGCATGCACTGACACTTCTCCAAAGTACGTCTTCGAGCTGATAATGTTTTATTATTATTGTACCAAGAATGATGGACATTTGGAGCTTCGGGGTACTGTGAAATATTCAATTAAATTGGAAATTTATGTTAATTAATCAATTAGTAATTAGTCATTATTGTACTTATTAAACAATGCATTCTACATCAACTTATAAGTGTAACATGTTTTTTAACTGATTTATTAAAGGACATTAATTTAGGAACTATAGCAAACCATATGGAAAAAAACAAATGTGTAAAAGATGAAAGTACGTACTATTGTGCGATACATATTCAGCAATTAAATTATTGCCAAGAGTATTCAAAACAAGATGCATCACGCATTCATGTTAAATTGTATTAAATTTCACTGATTGCATAATATGGTTTCTTAAATCTCCGATTTTTGAGCAAAACGTTCTCCTCACACATTAGACCGCACAAGTTTATATTGGCTTCCTTAAATACATTGCATATAAGTTGTTTTGTTTACATTAAATTTTCTGCTTGCATAGGGATTCGTACGTGTTTAGTTCTCTTTTAATTATTATACTTTGTTTAATTACTATTTATAATAGTTCGTTAATTTATTTGTTTACATATGATACGTAGTCATTTAAGATTTTTTACCCATTCTTCCATGAAAGCTTATCATAATCTAGTTTTTGTAGATATTGCTTTTTTAAACTGATAATTTTTATATAATTCCATAAATTAAATTCATTAAGAAGTTTTAGGGAAAGTTTTATTGGAAGGAGGCATAATTCTTAAAAAGTGCTGTAATGGAAAAGGTGATTGCCTCGTTAGCCATCGAAGCACGACACACAAGTCACTCGGCATGAAGTATTAAGTTTCATTCTATTATATATTGTTATTATTGTCTTTCTTAAATCTCGTGAGTTGTAAGTTGTATTGCCGACTTTTTAAGCATATTCTTTTACAAGAACGTGTTGCACAAAATTTGTACACACATAATATAGTGAGATTGAAAAACCAACTAAATTCAATCTCGCGAAAGTTATTCAGAAATAGCATGCAAAATTCAGTCAAGTCGTTTAGTATTAAAAGTTAAACCAACCAGAATCACCCACAAATAGTTACATCTTACAATAGAATTAGAGTATAGAATCAGTAGCACAGTATTAGCTTAATATTTGAGTGTCTGTAATAGTAATGTATGAATGTTTTGATGTACAGCCACTGAGTATTCAACTGAGGCATTTTGTAATAATCCTATAATCTCTTGCTTTTAGTATCACTTAATACCTTTTATTACTTTGAGAATTTTATGTGGATTAAAGTAGTAATAGTAAGTAATAGTAGTAGAAGTAGATTATTAAAAAACCTTGTACTCTCTGTCTTAAATAATATCAAGTCAGCAGTCAAAACAAGATGTAATTTGATTAAAATAGTTCTTTATTGTAGTTGAGGAACAACAGTAGTGTAGTACATCTTATGTGATATTAAATTTTGTGTAGAGCAAAGCACTGAAAAGTACAACACTCTAACAGCGACTAAAGTTGAGTTTTGAGAAATCGGAGAGAATATTTGGAAATTCGGGTTTCTATTGATTTTCCACTGACAGCTGGAAAGTCGTGGAGAATGCGCGTATCCCTGTATTTTTATATGGAACAGAGAAAGAGAGAGAAAGTTCTCTCATAACTTTCCAAAAGTGTGGCTTATGTTTTATACTGTTGGTGTTACACTAGTAGTAGTATAAGCCGGTTCTTAAACCATGATTACTTTATTCCTCTTGTTGTTGTGAACCCCTCTTTCTTTTTAACCCTAAAAATTAAATCGATCAAAGTATATTATATTTTTCACCCTGTAACAACAACACAACACATGATATCAGATATACATACAGTTCCCATTTCTGTGAAACTTTCATCATCTCTTAATAATATTCTCTAATGTAAATCTCAAGTCAGAGGTTTTCGGAAGTTCATAAAAGGTATGTCGAAATATTCTTATATCTTTCAAAATTATCTATAGCACCCAACCCCTTGTACAAAGGATGTAAAAGTAGCAGGTGTAAAATTAATTGAGCAAAACTCCCGTGGGCCTTCATTAAAATAGAATTAAGCTCTCAAAGGAATTTTTTGAGATGAAGTTTGAACAGTGATTTTCATGGAAGCTCAAGTCATTGTTCTTCTAAAACTAACACTGGGGTAGGAAATGAATTTCGTAGTCAGAGTCTTTGCGAAGTCACTTTCAACAACCAAAGCTCAGATCATGATAAACTTTCATTTGTCATACTCTCAACTTTTTAACCATATAAAATAGTTTCGAATCCACTGTTGACTAATAACAGGAAACTCCAAGGTTTATAACCCTTCATTGTTTGTTGCTCCAATTTAATATATA
>JAQFZB010000792.1:0-10719 GCA_034695165.1 Desoria trispinata | reverse complement strand
CTTGTGTTGTCTGAATTTCTATACTTGAATGATTGTGTGAGTACATGGGGGGATTAGGATGCGGGGGGATTAGGATGGGGGGATAAGGATGGGTGGATTAGGATGCGGGGGGATTAAGATGGGGGGATAAGGATGGGGGGATTAGGATGCGGGGGGATAAAGATGCCGGGGGGTTAAGATGGGGGGATTAGGATGGGGGGATAAGGATGGGGGGATAAGGATGGGAGGATTAAGATGGGGGGATCTATTCCTATAATCAAGAAAAGGAAGATTACGGGTACACTTAATAAATAAGCCTCCTACGGTTCCTGATGGTAAAGAAAAGCGAATCTTTTTCTCTTACGCTAGGGAACCAATGAAAGAAACCCAAGCCCCCCTGCCTTTCTCATCTCCCTCAACCACCATCATCATGATTTGTTTCCTTTTTACTTTTCATATTTTAAACACAATTTTACAAATAAAATTGTAATTTAAGCTATAATTATAAAATAAGATGGAAATCCATTAAAAATCATGGAACCTCTTTTTAATGATCAAGCAAATTCTGTACTTTTTGTCGACATGGTAAATTCCAGATTTGAATATACCTAAGTTTTCTAAACCATAATTGTACAATCGGTATTTATTTTGTTTAACAGGTTCTTGATATTGTATTTCTGTCCTTCAAAAGTACTGAACTTTTAAACTGCCGTCTTGTTTGTCGCAAATGGAACGTAATAGCAAGTCGAAAAGTTCAAAAGTCAATAAATTCATTTAAATATCTCTTGAAACCGACATTCGACAACCCTTACGAATGTAATGAAACGTCTTTGAAATACTATGAGCCAGGCAGTAACATAACAAAAGAAGAAGAAGACTTCAAAATGTACCAGAAATATCGGTTAAATATATTTGGAGAATCTAATCCTGCCTTTGCCAAATTGGATAAATATTTATCCTATTTGAAATCACCATCTTCGTGTAGGATGCTAAAATTCACAAATTATAAATTTCAAAAGATCCCTATGAAACATCCTTCTGTAGTTCAGTAGTTTTTCCAAGAACATGGATCCCTTATTCAAGAAATGGAACTGGATTTGACCATTTTAAGCAAAAATGAGTATTCTAAAAGGTATGATAGAATTGGGCTTTGTGAATTTATACCGTAAGATAATAAACACGTTTTTTCATCCATAGCCATGCCATTAATGTATTTCATAATTTACCCGTGGAACAATTAGACATTGAGACACTTCGAAATATTTTACAAAAATCAACAAGTTTGGAAATTCATGGGAATGTTAGTAAAAAAGGTTTTCTATCTTATGGACATTTCAACACCGGAATTAAGGTAACTCAAATCGACCAGATTTATTATTTAATCACAACAATGTTCAACAATTATATGTATCGTTATCTATTGATAAACCGATGAAAAATTATTTACAGAAAATTACGATTACAATTTTCCAAGAATCGGAAATGCCTCACCCTGATTTCCTAGAGGATTTGATTCGTTGTGCTCCTCAACTTGAAGGATTTTATCTCAAAAAAACGTATCGGGATGCACTCTCTAGCAATAGTTTTCCACAAGAACTACTCCATGGAGTTTGTCGAAAAACCTTAAAACAACTGTAACTGTGTAAACTGTCTTTAAAAGACAGAAAAATTCCAGAATGCTGAATGGAAATTCAATTGGTTGAAAGAGTTGGATATGTTGATATAACACGGGGCACAGAACCATTGTTTAATGCATTTCTGAGGAAACAATCTTCAACGCTTGAGAGCCTTGATATAACGTCTTTGGGAGGTTGGACTCTTGTTGAGACGTACATTCACATTCACAGACGACTCACATTCACAGGTTGAATATATTTTGATTTTGCTGTATAGAAATATTATTTTCAACCACTAATTCATTATGATGTATTTTTTATTAGATTTCCCAAAACTAACATATTATTATCTGAGCTTATACTTGCCTTTTGGAAGGGGACTGGCCACTCATAGACCAGGACTGATACATTTTGCAGAACAATTTCCAAATCTAAAAACGCTAATTCTCTATGGAAGGGTTAACGCAAGGGATCTGTACCATTCTTCCTTCACTAGAATAAAAACGCAAGCCCACTTGAAGCTAGAGAACCTTGAATTTCAATTACCATTGAACCCAAAATGAAATGATTGCGGCTGGAAAAGTTCTTCCGAATGTATTTCTCTTTTCAACTTACAATGATGTCAGTTAGTCAGTTGTATAATATTGTTTTTTGTACAGGTAAAGAATTTGACTGTTTCATTTCAAAGTGACGAGACTTTTAGGACGATTTGGGATAGTTTTGAAAATGTAGAGGATCTAACTCTATATGTAAACAGACAATATGGTATATCGACACCCCGGATAATTTTTTGGGACTTGATGTAATTCTCACGGGATTAACCCTTAAACAATGCAGGGTGCTTCGAGTCTTGAATGATCCAAGGAATTATTCAGCTTCCGCTTCGGATTCTTCAACAGTTAATTTAATATGTTATATAGAATTTTTATAGTAGAAAACTAGTTAATAATTTTGATCAAAACTATTATTGTTTATTAATTAATTATTTCAGAGTTAAGGAAATTAAGCATTATCCCATCAACGACATTGAAAGATGTGGTTCCAAGACAGGAAGATGATCAAGTTACCAATGCAAGTACTTGGGCACAAGCGCAGTTGGATGAACTAAAGCATATTATACTGGATTGGCAAGGGGTAAGCAAAGCCGACAATCATGCAATTTTAAAATGAGATGCTTCTTTTTGAAGCTTAATTTTATTGATAGATTGATGAAGAAGGACAATCAATCCTTAAAGAATGCATCCAAGAAGTTCAAGTTACAACGAAAGAGAAAAACTCACACTACTTTTAGATGTGTATTTTAATAGAATGTACATATAATATATTATAGACTGACTTTTCTTGGTAATAAAATGAATTTAATCAGGTTTTATAATGTATTTGCCGCCAAACAGTTTACATGGCCCAGTACATTAATGTTCTCCCTGAGGAATTCGTAAAATTAGACAAAGTGTCAGTTTTAACTTGTAAAGTTAATAATATAAAGTAGTTAAATAATAATAATAAAACATTTTTTTATTATTATCCATTTTTATTAATATTAAAAAATTATTGGTAATAATCATATTAGGAAATAATAGCAAGAAGATGGAAGGAATCAGGAATCCAACAAGTCATTCTTACAATTAATACGCTGAAAATTATCCTTACTATGATTGATATTCTGTTTATAATAACAAAACTTAAAACAATAATACGTTTTTAATCTGTTTTGTCCCTATTCAGTGTCCCCAATTATTCCAGGCATAAAATTGAAAGAAAATAATGTCGTGTTTGAATTTAACAGCAACTTATTTCAACACATTTTTATTATCATGGTGTTTAATTACATGAGATTGTCGATTGTCGGATTTCCATATCTTCGTTTCCGTTCTTATCTCCAACATAGGGATAATTCCTCTTAGGTACTCTTTCATATTGTTAGCAATCAAAAACCATGCAATCTTTATCTGCATTAAACCTAACAATTTAAAACTGCCATAAACGTTTTATGATCAACTAAATTGGTGTGAAAACAAGATTATATGCATTGCACTGCGTATTATTATTGCACAATTGCACTTAAGAAAAACATGTTGTTCTGTTTAATTAATCTGTAGCGGATGTCGGCAGTTGCTTTAATATACTGCATTAGTACAAATAGGATAGATGCAAATTTTTTTATGGATTGAAGATTGCCTAGAAATTTTCTTAATAAATACGTCCGTTGTGAACAAACTAATTTCAGTTCATTCAGTTGATCCCTAAAATCAATACCCGTATACATTCAAACAACGAAAAACTAAACCATATTTGAAATTAGAAAAATAATCTAAAATTACTCAAATATTTTCAAAAATTAGTTTTTGTCATTTAAAACTTTACGTCCTTTTCTTATTGCAGGAATTTTCTCAGTCGCATATAATGGCAGACAAAGGTAAACAAATTAATAAAAAGTTTAGTACATTTAGTTTTCTAAATTTGAATTAGAAAAAGAGAATTTCAAAGGATGTCTGTTATTAATTAATTAACTGTTTATTTAATGCTGGTAAAATTTTATTCTGCAGCTGACTCGCAAAATGTCCAGGGAAACCGGACAAACCAAATTAACCCCAATCACCAACCATCTGGGCCTGGAAAAGCTGCAGGCTATACGGGAACAGGATCAAAATCCGATCTTGATAATCATTCCAATCAGTCCAACCCAACAAGTGACAAGTATAATCCTCCAAAGAAATCATAAACAAACCCATTTTTCATACATTTTATTTAGACTGTTCGTTTGGTTTTTCTTATTATTCTGAGGCTATTTCATTCTTTAGCAAATTAATTATAATTGGAATTTACATATGAGGAAATTAGGATGTCATTTTTTGACTAAATTTTATTATGTTTTAATGAATTATTGTTGAAGGAGTTTTAATCAAAATAATTGCATTAATTCAGATAAAAAGACAATAAATTCATTTATTAATAATATAAATACTTTCTTTTGCATGCGGTAGTTACATTGCATCAGCTTTTATAGACTTGTCATAATTATATAGGGAGAATTCGGTTCATTGACTGCATACAATTCATGTTCAATATTTTTTCTTTCTAAAATAATTTGAATCTGTAAGTTTACAAACTAAATGACTCCTCATAAACTCTTAATTCTAAAACTCCAAGGTAAAGTTGGGTAAATAACCCGTTGGACGTAGCTTCGCTTTTACGAAACTAATAAATTTGTCGCTTTTTCTGAAGCATTTTACGGATACAGCTTGAACAGGAGAATGGCACGGTGAGTTGACAGATGAGAAAAAGACACCGTAGGGAAAAAACGCCTTGCAGATACTGGGAATTGTACCCAGTACCCCCATTTGGACCGGCACGGCTGGACAGGTATCGGTAGTGGCGTTAACCACTGACTCCTACCGTCCCCTATTCTAAAACTTCTAAATTTAGATACTTTACGTATTTGTTATAAAATAAGTTACTTACCAATAATTTGTGTAAGTAATATACACTATTCATCTAAAAGCCCGTGGCCCGTGGCTTTTAATTGGAAACTGAATTTCCGACCTCAGCTAAAAGACTAAATCTTACGTAGGCTCTTTTCTAATCCTTTATATACAATAAATTTTATGAGTCTGAATTTCAACATTTCCGTCTTAAGTACAGTAGGAAAACATCTGTCCCGTATGTTTGTGTGAGATATTTCACCCTACATTAATTTTATTGCATGGTTCAATCAACATCTATTCTGTAGTATTGTCTATAAACGACTAATTCATGAATTATCTAACCACTATTAAAGACGTTGGTCGTATGCAACATACGTACATAGGAAATCAATCACACACTTTCATCAGAACTTCATTAGTACAACATATTGAATTGCCCTAATAATTATTATATTATTTCAGGAAATAGTATATTCAAGTCCATTCACTTTAATTTAACCTTTGAGTTCTGTTTGACTTTGAGACTTTTTACAAGAAGTATTTTTTATCTGTCAATTTGCCTAATTTAATTAGAAAACTGTCTGTACTTCTCAACTTAATTTACTTAATTGTGCATTGTGCTTCTAAATTGTTAGTTTTAAATTTTTTTTTAATATTTTACATTTTTTAACTACGTGACAATCTGGTTTTGACTTCAGGTAACCTCTACCTTCTTAAATGTCCTCGAAGCTTTCCAATTATCTTAAAACTATAAATAGGACTAAATTGTACAACCTCATTGTCAGTCTCTCAATGTCATTCGTCAAAGCGTCTTCTCTCTGTACAATCGATTGATCCATAACATTAAATTTCTACTTTTTATTTGACGCTAAAATATTCGTTTTTACCCTCGCTTTATTTTACGGCGTTGTTTATTTTAATTCTCACACAAAATCATCCCTTTTAAACAACTATACTGAAACATTTTAAGATTTCAACACCCAAATATTACTTACAACACGATTACACTTGAATTTAATAAGCACGGACAGTTTCTTTTAAATTGAACAAAACTGAACTGGGATAAATTACCATTCTGAAAATACGGCAACTTGTCCACGCCATAATTTTACTGTAGGAAACTCAAAGCTAGAAAGCTATAAAAAGTTGCATGGTAAAATCCTAAATTTAAAAGGTGGTGCTGAGAAGTAGTCCAATGACTGGGAATCATCCGTATTCAAAAGAATCATGCAAAATTAACATTATCAAATTCAAAATAAAATTTTTTTTATTGCAGATTGCACGACAGTTATACAACGATAACAGCCCTATTCACCATAATTACAATATTAAAGCACTATAAGCAACATTTTCAATATATTTTTTACATTTTTCTTTACTTGTAAAAGTTGGAAAAGGGTAAACTAAAGTTAAACAAGCGAACTTGAAATGACTAGAAAACATTCAAAGAACACAAGGAAAATATTTTTAGTATATATATAGTCTAGTACAATAATTTTTACTATCAGATTAACATTTCTAATGAAGTTAGAATTAGAAGGAACCATGTACAATAGTGCAGAAAGTGAACGTAGAATCTCCTCATGAATGTACATATATCAATTATACCTACTAGTAGAGTTGAATCATTTTTAGTTACTTATATACCCATGTAGGTTTGTCAGCGAAAATTTTTCCACTCTACTATAAATAGAATAAATGCGTACAAGTTGATATCAACAACATTTTGAAATCATTAATTAAAACGCTATATATAACATAAGTATGAATCAAGGGTATATTGATAACTAATGGCACGTTTTGCACTTTGCATATACTTCAAATACAATTCTAAAATGGCGAGAGGAAATGCATGATCTCATACCTATCATCATTCAGATGAAACCACATCCATAACTATGTACAGTCATAAAAAGATAAGGAACTGATAAATTGTTTGTATGTTAACAATTTATCATAAGAATTTTTTTTAACCGAACCCAAGGGTTTAATGTAATTGTCAATGATACCCGTTTGGTTATCAACACGGTAGGTCAAGAACATGTTATAGATGAAATTTTACACTTGGCTTAAAAACATTATACCCAGGGGTGGGCAAAATACTTTGGCAAAATATAAAATACCAAGTCATATTGTATTTTAGTATTTTGAAAACAGATTTAGGGAAAAGCATTTTGTATTTTGGGAGTTATTGTGTTTTAAAAGTATTTTGTAATTGAGTATTTTGAACCAAATAACACATAATGTATTTTAAAATACAGGCCAAAATACAAAATACATCAATACATAATACAAAATACAAAATATCGTGATTTTAACGGTCACACAAACCAAAATTGGGCACGAAACTAAAAAAAACCAGCTTTCATGTATATTTCATTGCAATCTTTAACTTAGTTTTCTTTATTAAGGGGTGTAAACCCCTTTATAAGATCGTCTTATCCGTCCGTCTGTCTGTCTATCCGTAGGTGCTCTATCTCTGGAACGCGCGTTGACGGATCTTTATGAAATTTTGTGCATGACCTCTACAGGAGACGAGAACAACTGGCTATGTTTTTGGACCCTGTAGGTCAAGGGGTTACATTTGATGTAAGGGAGGTCAAAAGGTCAACATCGAGTAAAGTATCGATTCTAATCGGTTTTTATATGGGAAATCTGATTTTGATGTTCATTTTGACCTCCAATGATCCCGTAACCATCTATGTGAGGTCAAAGTCAAATAATGTTTCGATTATAACGGGTTTATGGACACATACTTTGATTTTAAAATTCGTTTTATCAGACGGGCAGACTAAGACGTGGTTTTTGTTTACACCCCTTGGTTACATTCGTTGTAACGGTTTATTTGTAGAAAGTATATACACATATAGCTGAATTTGGGAAAGTAAAATTTTCTAACAAAATGAACCAACTTATGAAAAAATTGACAAAATGTGTCAATTTCGCTTAAAGAATACAAAATAGTATTTTGTATTTTGATGGAGTGTTTTAAATACGTATTTTGTATTATTAAAACAAAATTTCACTGAAAGTATCTTCAACTATGGACAAGTACATACTTTGTATTTTGTACTTGTCTTTTGGTGCCCTCAAAAAAAGTACTTGTTTTGGTATTTTGGAATTCAAGTATTTTGCCCAGCCCTGATTATACCGTGCTACATTTTCATGGGATTTTCAAAAACTGTCCGGTTTTGACAATAATCTATCATGAAGTTTGAATCCTAAGGAATTCATGCAAATGATACATCTATTACATCTTAAATTAATTTTAAAAAGCCCTATACTATACTGTGTATATGGATAACGATAACTAATTTTTGAAAATGAACAAATTATTAAGAATTTTTAAATTTTAAAAATGGTGGTGCAATATGATATGGATAAGTGAAATCAATAATTTGAAATGTCAATATTATTCTTTGAATTTTACTCTTAGTTTGGGCCCCCAAAAGATGCACGCAGGTTTTTATGACGGATACTGCTTAAGCCACTCCACATTAATTGATTATTATCACCATTATTATTGGAATTCAATTCATGATAGATTACTTGTGAAACTGTCATTGGTTAATCGTTCAATCGAAATCAGTATAAAACGTATGATACTTTCTCTCCTTCTAGTACATAGCCTTCAAATCTGGCAACTGTATCACTGTACCCATTGACAAACAATCATTTGAAGTGTCGTCTAATTAAGACTTAAGCGATTCCCGAATTACTTATAATGGCAAACACGAGAGGTACAACATATTGTAATTTTCTTCAATAAATTTTTCTTACAAATACAGAAGTCTTCAAAACGCTGTTAGTTTTAGGTTTAGTAAGCCTTACGGATGTGGTCGATTTGCTGTCTAAAGACGAAGCATTGGTCCCAAATTGGAAACAGTTCAGCGACCACCTGCGAATTTTGAGAGCAACAATTGAACCTTTCAGAGCACAGTATGCTGTAGGAGCCATACAAACACCGGAGCTTTTGAGACAAGTATTATCAATTTGGGTTACGAACGAAGGCGACGCCGCAACAATTGGACCGCTTGCTGATATTATCCACCAGAAATTAGGAAATCTTAATCTAAAACGTATGCTACGGATTTTCTTTTTATTCCTATGCTTAAAAATTGAACGAAATCCACTTAAACAATAATTTTCTAATTCTTAAGTCTAACATGAGTTAAATGTCATGTGGGCAAACCTACATTTTATGTTGGTATAACTATCAGTCTTTTTATGTCTGTAGTTTTTTATACATGTTTTATATTTCTTTGGAATACTTTTTCAACGCCACTTTTGCCACGGACAACGGGTTTGTGGTTTTAGTTTATGAAAATTTCCTTAACTCGAGTTTTAAATTCAAAAACGCTTAAAAATAACGATTA
The DNA here is from genome assembly GCA_034695165.1 of Desoria trispinata. Taxonomy (NCBI): domain Eukaryota; kingdom Metazoa; phylum Arthropoda; class Collembola; order Entomobryomorpha; family Isotomidae; genus Desoria; species Desoria trispinata. The sequence continues at coordinate 1,323 of JAQFZB010000792.1, read as the reverse complement.
TTTTGAATGTTTAGAACAAATGGTTAGTAAATGGAACACTTCTGCAAAAATTGTGATGGGAATAGTCCAAATTGACGGAAATCAAATTCCTGATAAGGTTTCATGGCCTCTGCAGGAGACCATCTACCTCATTCCATTGAATCCACTTTTAAATTCGCCAGACATTCGTCAATTGAACACTCTTATGAACGGTGACGAGTATTCGAATGTTGTGAAACAGATGCAGGAGACTATAGTGCCCCACAGAGGTGACACTGCTGGGAGTTTTTCGGAATACGACATTATCCGAGTATGGTTTAATTTTAGAAATATACTAGTACCTGCATCTTTTTATTTTGTACAAATCATCATTCATCTATATTTTTACAGATTGATAAAATTGTTGATTCAGTGCTGTGGTGGAATTTCATTCATCAGAAAACTTTGATCGAGAGGAAAGAGGGAGTGGATGGAGTGAATCAGCGAATGCTCTTTCATGGAACCAAATTCCATGAAACTGTTATGGTGAATGGATTTAACGAGAGCCATGCTAAATACTCAGGTTAATTTTATAATGAGTTGTTAACAATAATATTTAATAAAATTCAACTACAATTTCTGGTTTCTAGGGATGTTTGGAGCTGGAATTTACTTTGCCGAGAATTCATCCAAGAGCAATCAATACATTTACGGAAAAAAAGGAACGGGGGGTTGCATTCATAAAAGTGATTCATGCAAAAATTGCGACAGAAAACTTTTCCTTTGTCGCGTTCTTTTGGGAAAATCGAAGGAACTTAAAAAGGGGGAGAAATTTGCACATGCACCTCCTGAGTACAATTCGGTGACTGGGATACCTTCCGATGGGGGTCTAAAATACAAGGAGTTTGTGGTTTATCGGGGAGATCAGGTAATTCAATATTCAAGTATTCATTAAATTAGATAAGCAATGACTAAGTAATAAATATACATAATGAACACAGGCTTATCCGGAATACGTCATCACTTATCGAATCAAATGATGAGTAAATGAATCAAAGATATTTTAAACTATGAGCTTTATAAGAAAGTTGATTAATAAATGGTCATATGTTTTAATTAATATTTCGAACTTAAATGCATATCATCACTTTCCAAAATATTACGTCATATACTACAGTTTCATAAATTATAAGCCATTGTAATCCAAATATCCTTATTACTTAACAATTTTAGACAGTCTATTCCTCTCTAACATTTCAGTGCAAGAATTTCTACCATTTGGTGTCACACTATTCCCTACAAACGATCTGGACAGGTAGCTTGATGTTCTCCAAGATCCAGCTAAACTAGCTCTATCCAGTCCAA
>JAQFZB010000791.1:0-10726 GCA_034695165.1 Desoria trispinata | reverse complement strand
ACGAAAATAAGGATGACCGGTGGAAAGCATCTAGTAGCACTTCAGTCACAGTTAAAACCACCACGGAATATATGGAAATTTTTGATTTTAAAGAACATGGAACATTCAGTATGAATAGCTATTAATCTTTTTATAATTTTTAAAAATGATGCCAATTGGTTTTAAGGAAAATCTGATGTGTTTCAGAACTATCTAGTGATTCAGTTAAAGAAATTTGGAACAGTTTACATCATGATTTGAACAGGAAATTATCACCAACCCAAAAGTCTGATTTACGTGCCTTTGCTGTTTCAAAGTCAATTATAACAGATCATGAGAATCTTGATATGACAAAATTCAATGAAATATTAAGCATAATTAGCAGAAGGTGAGCATTTTACGCTTTATTTGAAACTACAAAAAACTGACGTTGAATTGAATTTTCTGTGTTATTTCGTTCAGATCCTCTTCACAAATCAAGGCTATTTTGTATGAGATCTATAAATATGAGGTGAATGAAGATATTAAAAAATCAATCCTACAGGAAGTAATAAAGGAGCAGTCAGTATTAGAAGATCGCAAAATCTAATGTCTTCGACTGGCAGTTATATTATGATGTTACATGAATACAGAACTGTTTCTTAGAAAATGTTAATGAAAACGAAGTAGATTTTAAAATTATTTAAGTAGTGCAGATGTAATTTCCGTTATTGATGGAATTAATGGAATAATAGTCAATTGAGTTTCTTTTTGGAAAGAACGACGTTTTTGGAAGATTATTTATTTTGAACTCTAGCATGTAAATGTATGGCAATATATATTATATATATATATATCTCTTTGGAAATGGAATTAAAGCATATAATGAAATCCAGTTTAAGTCGCAGCTAATTTAGGACAAACGTTCAAAGTTTCCGAAGCAAATTTTAAATTTTTTTTCAGAACTCGTACACTAAATATACAAGTATACATCTGAATATCCCATCTAAACGAATAAACAAAATATTATAAAGTATTTCTTGCATAAATACTGAGTAATATAAACAAAAGATAAATTCTACTTGTTTTTCCTTGCATATATGATCAATGTCATAATCACATTGCAGAAGAATTTTATACAGTGTATTCTGTTTTCAGTTATTTGTCGTGGATGAGGCAATTTAAAATATCATATAAAAATTGAAAACACTTTTGGTGTATAATTTTTCCGTTTAAATTAATGTAAAAAAATTTAATTCAACTACTACGACAGAAATTCGGCTTTTGAGTCGTTGGTTTTGAATATGTTGTGTGTAATTATATTTACAAATTCATGCAATGGTTAAACTCTCAGCGTAACATGTGCAATTCCGTTGTTGACCTTTGCAAAAAAACACCATAAAACCCCATTTTATCTATGTTGATTGATTCATCCAAATCCCCATGAGTTAAACCCAAATTAGGATTTACTCACTTTTTAGCGAAAAGTTCACAGATAGAAAACAACTCAATTGAAATGAGACAAATTACATAAATGCACAGAGTATAGCCAATCAAAAGAAAATAGTAAATGGCAGTATATATGTTGCATTTGTCGAACATATGTTGTCCTTTGAAGGAGACAAATTTCATTTTACATATACTCATAATTTAAAAAAGCCAATATTTTACAATTACGTAATTGTTATCAAACAGATATGTCGTCATTTAATTGTTTCATATTTTATTTGACGCTTATTGTGATTTGCAATTCAAATTCAATAAATTGCAGCAGTTGTGTGAAAGGTGGATGGTGGTCTCAAATGGAAGTATTCATAAGATGCAACATTATTAACACAGAGGATTTCAGTTCAGCTTTCAATCATATTGAAGGATTGGATTGGTTAAGAATATCCCTCAGAGTTCATTTCAATCCAAATATCACAACTCTGAATCGGAAAGTATTTCAAGGTATTGTAATATAACATTTAGGCATTTTGAAAATTATGTTTTTCACTTTTTATAGAGAACAGTATAAGACTATACGATTACTTGGATATTTCAAACTGTAACATATCAATTATTGAAGAAGAAACCTTTCGATTCCACAGGGGACTAGTAACTGCAGTTATGGAGAACAATAAAATTCAAAGAATTGAACACAACGCATTCCCAAGTGAGGAAGATAATTAATCATTATTAAATTTAATATTAAAGTAATTATACCTGTTTGTTATAGATAGTCTCAGGAATCTCAACTTGAAACAAAATTTATTAAAATCTATTCCTGTTGAATCCTTAGCTTCTGTCAAATCACTATCTAGCCTTATCTTGAAAAAAACAAAATTGTAAATATCAGAAGGGAAGACTTCAATGAGAATAGTAAAAAGTCCCTGATCCTAATTGATTTATCACTCAATGAGATATCAACAATCCCGATGGGAATGTTTCGGGAATTTCTTTTACTGAGGCGCATTATTTTGGATTACAACAAAATTGAATGTATTGGAGACGGTGCATTCCCAGGTGATATGGAAATTTAAATATAGAGATGATCACAGATGATCTCACAGATCTAAAATTGAGCGGGAATAAACTAAAGAGAATCCCAACTGAATCTTTAAAATTTACAAATAATCTTCCAGCTCTTGATTTGTCTAACAACTGTATAACAAAGATCGATAATAATAATTTTATACCATTTGGAAAATCCATACAACATCTGTATCTTGACGACAATCAGTGAGCCTAATCTTTTTGAAGAGGTGAAATTTTTTAAATTTTTACACCAAAAGTGTATTTATTTTTAGAATATCAACTTTTGGTTTGAAATCAATGGAGATTATGACAAGTTTAGTGATGCTAGATTTACGGAATAATTCTATCCGTGGCATCCAATCAGATGTATTTCAAAGTCGGCTTTCTTCGGATTTAAATTTCCAATTATTAATGAGTGGTACTATTATAGTTTGACTATTCCTAAAAATAATTATAAAATATATTTTACTTATTTTTATCAGGCAATCCTCTTCAATGTCATCGAGATCTTTTATGGCTGAAAGAGTATTATTTGAAGCTAGGTGGCCAATTAGATGACATTGTTAGATTATCTGATTTTAATGAAAATCTAAATGGCGAAGATAGAAATCGGTATTTCGAACAAATGTAAATTATAATTATTCTTTTATCATCTTAACAAAATTTAAAAATATAGTGTCACAAAATGTTGGAGTAAAATGTATCAGAAGTTGTACCGTGTGATTAAAGTAAGTTTAGAATTATCATTCATGTCTTGAGTGAAAATTAAATATTATTGTTAATTTTTAGGCTCCTATGATTGAAACATACGAGATTAGTGTCAGCTTAGGAATTAACGTCGTAACCACATTGCAGAGAAATTTGTTGACTATCAATATGCAGTATATTCTGTTTTCAATTATTAGTCGTGGATAAGACAGAATTTGAAATATCATATAAAAACTGAAAATTGTCAGAATCAAGGGATATATTGTAAGACAGTGTATGTAGAATCCCTTTCTTTAAAATAAAAGTTATATTTTCCTGGAGAATTTCATATTTGCTAATAAAAATTTAGTATTAATTAACCGACATGGGATTCTTACTCTAAGCATTTACAATCTAACAATGTACACGTTCACGTCGTTTGCTCGTTTGGAGATTACATCGATGCTATATTAACTTTGGCATTGAACATATAATTTCCCCAAAGTATATATTCAAGAACATGAAAATATCTATGATTGTGCATTGATGGAATTAATAGTTTGATTATGTTGTGCAATTCTATCTACAACTTCTTTTGGAGAATGTTGAATATAGTTGTATTTATTTATGCTACGACAGAATTAATGCTGGTGAGTTATTGAGTCTGAATTGGTATGTATGGTCTAATTCTATCCATACGACTACTTTAGATGTTTAATCATATACAACATAAAGAGTTTAAATCAGTAGATGATAATTGCCATTCACAACCCATCAAAATATATGCATTTCAATGCTTTGAATAATGAACACCACAGCATAATAAATTCAATTGCCTAGCTGACCTTTGCAGATCATACCACATTAAATATCCCATATAATTGGGATTCACTTACATTTTTGAGAAAAGTGCAATGATAACAAACAACTCAACTACATTAAGATGATTGCATAAATGCGCTAGTATCAACAAAACTATACTGTATATAACAGTATATCTGACGCATTTGTTGAACATATGCAGTCATTTGAAGGAGACAAATTTCATTCCGTTTTAAAAATTTAAAAACGTTTATTCAAAGAAAAACACAGTGGTCGTGGAGAGATGTGGTCGTTTAATTGTTTCGTACTTTGTTTGACGGTGATTGTGATTTCCAATTCGATTTTAATACATTGCAATAACTATAAGAAACCTGGAATGTTGCATCATTCCAACGTATTATGCAATATTACCTACATGGAAGAATTCAGTTCAGCGTTTAATCCCATTGAAAAAAAAGCATTATCAAAAAATTCAATGAAAATTAATTCCAATATAACGATTCTTAGTCGGACATTACTTCCAGGTAAGAATCATGAGAACGTTACTCTAAGCATATTAAAAAAACTGTTTGATCATTTGATATTTTCAATATCCATCGTGTATCAATGTATCATAGATCAAATTGCAAGGAAACAAATTTTGGAGATTTCAAATAGTAACATATCAATTATTGAAGAAGAAACATTTCGAAACGTGGAAGTGATCATAATGGATTTGATGGACAATAAGATTGAAAGAATTGAACGCAACGCATTTCCTGGTGAGAGAGATATTAAATCAATACTAAAATAAGTACTAAACGAATTGTCCATATTTGGTATAGGAGGACTAAGGTTCCTTAACTTGGAAGGAAATCTATTAACAAGTGTTCCTGTGGAATCTTTATTTTCCGTTCATTCACTAAATGGTCTTAGCTTGAAAAAGAACAGAATTGTGAATATTAGCAGTGAAGAGTTTACAAGTGAAAATAAAGGATCCCTGATTCGAATTGATTTATCACACAACGAGATATCATCCATCCCTAGGGCAATGTTTCAGAAATTTGTAATTCTCAGGGAAATTTTATTAGATTGCAACGAAATTGAGTTCATTGGAGAGGATGCATTCCCAGGTGAGATGTAGATTTGTAGATAGAAAATGAATTTATAGTTCGATGATAATGTTAAGTTTGTATAAAAATTACAGACATGCTCAAACTTTTACGACTGAGCGGGAATAGACTACGAAAGATTCCAACTGAATCCTTAAAATCTACAAGGCTACTTAAAACTCTGGTTTTGTACCAAAACTTCATCACAAAAATCGAAGATCATGATTTTATCCCATTTGGAAAATCCATACGATATCTACATTTAGACGAAAATCTGTGAGTTTACTGCATTTTCTTTTGTTAAAAAATATTTTTAAATATATTTTTAAACAAAATTTCAATAACTTTTTAGAATATCCTGCTTTGGTTTGAAATCTGTGGAGATTATGAAAAGTTTAGTGATACTTGATTTACGGAATAATTTTATCCGAAGCATTCAAGCAGACGTATTTCAAAGTCAAATTTCCCGAAATTCAGCTTTCCATTTGAAGATGAGTGGTACTTTTATAGATTGAATATTCCTCAAATGAATTATAAAATATGTTTTACTTATTTACATCAGGTAATCCTCTTCAATGTCATCAAAACCTATTGTGGTTGAAAGAGTATTATTTAAAATATGATACAGCTATGATACAGTTCGATTATATGAGCGAATGTCATAATTACACCAAGGAAACCAGGTTTTATTCTTTCTTACATTTATTAAAATGTATGTTCATACAAATCATCTTTTGTGAATTTTAACACAATTTAAAAAATAGTGGCTCAAAATGCTGGAGTAAAATCGATCAGAAAATGTACCGTGTGATTGATGTAAGATTTTATTTGTTATTCAAAGCTTAAGTCATAATACAATATTAATGTTGAGTTTAGGCTCCGATGATTGAAACATACGATGTTGGTATCAGCTCAGGAACCTCTCACACAATCACAATACGGAAGTGTTTGCTTTCTCTTATTAGTCAGTACTTTCTATTTTCGGTTAAGCTCAATGTATTTGTAGGACAATTTTAAAAATGTCGTACTGAAATAAACAATAAATTAAGTACCTTTTTGTTGCTTAGAAAACTTTTGCATCAGTTTTCTGACATGCAAAGGCCTTATTTGTGTCTGCGTTTAGACAAAATTAAGGTTTTTTGGTTTTTCTGATTCTTTTTGCAAGTGAATATTACTGAAATATTTATATTTATTCCCCCAACATAACAATCACACCTTGATTCATTCAAAAATGCATTTACATCAGTGCATTTTCAATTGTTAAAATAGGTTTTTTACATTTATCAAGCTTTTATATTTTTCAGAATATCTTTTACCGGTTTGAAACCCATGGAAGTTAAAGCTTAGTCATACTAGATTTACGGAATATTTCCAGCAGGCATATTTCAAAGTTTGGTTTCTCCAGATTTACAATTTCAATTGTTGATTTCCAATTTACAATAGCAATGATAGATAGTTTGGGCAAGTAAAATAACTGCGTCTATTTCAAAGAGTAATTCTTAATTAGTGTTCCCAAGTTAACTATTCTTGTAGTTCAAATTTCTTTTCTTGTTCCTGCTGTAGAAGTATTCCTTATCCTTTATGACGGGAAATTAATAATTGTGAAGTATTTGTGACAACTAGGGTGATGGTTATGTGGTTTAGGTCAGTGTAATCAGTGTAAAGAATAATGATATGCTGATCTGAGTATGGGTTCACGAGGATATATTTCAAATTATGCACAGAAAAATTTAAAGCTGTTAAACTGTTCCAGGGGGAGCTTCCTCTTATATGGAAATTTGCATCCGTAGCATAGTCCTTTGTTAAAAGTGAAGCTGATGACGACTGACGAGATAAATTTCCTAAAGATAAGAATGAACACTTTAAATGTGATTGTATCAACTTTCAATAACTAATTAGCACGTACATTTTCCAAGTTTTGCATCACACGTTTTGAACATGTTCCATTCACTTACAACAGTATAAGTATAATGAACATCAAGATCCACACAAGAAATCAATAAATTCCCCCTGATCGATATCGATGATTCCCTATCCCCAGAGATCGATAACCGAACAATGGCCCTCGATAACCCCCCAGGCCCACCCCCACTGATACTGCCCCACCCCAAATGAAATGCCCCACCCCATATCAATTATTTGATTTAAATTATAAAATAAATAACGTTTCTGTTATAAAAAATTTATTGCATCATACAAGATAGTGAACGTTGCATTGTGTAAAATGTAGAAATAGTAGAAAAAATGTTGACGTTTCAATAATTATTTTCTGTTGTAATGTTCGTGATATAGTTTTCTCATTAGTTTTTCAAATGGTATGACAGAATCTGGGATAGAAATTCCGCAAAATGGGGTTTCTGGTACCTCTGCCATTGCAAAAAATTGTTTCGCCGCGTGTATCACGACTAATGTACATGGGAATTCGATTGTTGGACTTGCGTCCTTGATGTTGCGATATATGAAACATCCATGGTCTCTTGTTCCCTCTGGCTTCCAAATGTCGTAGTATCTACGAAATGTTAATGAGACGGCTGTCCTCAACCATTTACTGTAAACTGTGTCCTTAGCGTATTCATATTTTGCTTCGCTGTCAAAGAAATATATATATCTACTCGATCTGCATAAAATTGCAAGTCCTGCGTGGTCCCTGTTTTCTCTCCTTTTGTCAATATACTTACACCAATAAGCGATGACGAAGTAGTCATATGATTGACTACTTCGTGTTTTCCAGGTGGTTTTGTCACGCAGCTTCTTTCCTCCTTTTCACAATTTCCGCGATACGTGGTTTCCAACTTGAATACAAACTCACCCTCCATATATACGTTCAAATTTGATCGATTAAACAAAATCTCCAGTTGCTGGCACATCTCCTTGTGGTACATGCCTGTATAGATGAAAATGATGAAATTATCATTTCAAACTTAAACATAATGTAAATCACATACCTGTCCATTCGTGGATACATGGCTTTCCCTTTTTTTGCACTTTTAGCATTTCTGCAGCAGAAAACGAGCACGTTTTTGCCATTTTACAATAATTATGTTGAAATGTAGAGGTGAATTTCATCAGCAATTCAGCTTGTGGAATTTAGCGGTTTTTTATTTACGGTTTCCATCTATCGGCATAGAAAATGGGTTCTTCTTACGATTATTTTTGAAGCGCGCGCACCCCCCCTGCGCTTATACTGCATATCTGTTTGCAAAACACTGTTCTGCACTATTTAAGCTATTTCAATTTGCAAATATGTGATTAAGATAGTGCTGAATTGATTTTGCAAAATTCTGAAAATTCGCATTTTTTGCGAAATTTTGCAAATTATCAATTGTTAGAGTTATAAATACGCTTGGGGAAGTCGTCAACTTTTACCGCATCACAACAGACTATCTTAATTTATAAATCAGAGCACAATAATGTTTTTGGTTTCTGGAGTGCATCCAATTTGCCAAAATTTCTGAATTATGTTGGGTGCGCGGGACTTAATGGCGAGCGAACCGTTTGTCGTAGCGTGAAACGAATTTATGGGAGCAGTACTAGCACATAGAGCTACATGCCTATAAATTTTGAGCGCCATCAGAAAACAAAATTTCCGAATAAAATTCTGAAAATTCGCATTTTTTTGCGAAAATTTGCAAATTATCAATTGTTAGAGATATAAATACGCTTGGGGAATTCGTCAACTTTTATCGCATCACTACAGACTATCTTAATTTATAAATCAGAGCACAATAATGTTTTTGGGTTCTGGAGTGCATCTAGTTGTCCAAAATGTCGGAATTATGTTGGGTGCGCGGGACTTAATGGCGAGCGAACCGTTTGTCGTAGCGTGAAACGAATTTAGGGGAGCAGTACTAGCACATAGAGCTACAAGCCTACAAAATTTGAGCGCCATCAGAAAACAAAATTTCCGAATAAAATTCTGAAAATTCGCATTTTTTTGCGAAAATTTGCCAATTATCAATTGTTAGAGTTATAAATACGCTTGGGAAAGTCGTCAACTTTCCCCAATAACTAGATTTATTTCATATAGTCACATGTGTATTTTTATGAAATGCTTGAGTTTATGGGATGTTTTTCCATATTTTGTATTCCTTTCCATATTAAATAATAATAATAAGTTCATTCGCTCCAAAAGTTGTCATTTCATTTCTTCAAGTTACATCTCTCTCTCATTTTATTTTAAGCATTTGACAATACAAGACTAAAATTGAATTTTTATAATTTCACAATTTCCTTTGTTTTTAAAAATTAAACAATGTTCATGTGCGAGACAATTTCGAGTTGCCTACAATGCCTTAAGGCAAATTGTATATTCGTTTCATTCAGTGAAACGTCAATTTGTTTCCCACCAAATAAGAAAATAAGTGACGATTGCAACATTTTACGACCAGGATCTGAATTGTTATGTTTCACGCCTTCAATCTATTCTTGGACATTTTATCTCTTGATTTGTAAGTAAACATTATAATCATACAATAATATGTAATACATCGTTTGTTTATTCATTATTTAATGAATTCATTTTAAATTAATTGCAGTTTTACTTTTGACCGTGACGTATTTTACATTATGGACCTATTTCTGGTACAAACGTCATCGCGTTGTAATTTTATATTGCATCACATTCTATTCTGGTCTACTGACAACGCTTTTCAACGCCGCTCAACCACAACAACAAAATCCCCAAGCCAGAGCTGTTGAACCCACCCCTATTAGACCAACTGGTTTTATGAACGGACAAAGAAGACGATTACTAAGCATCACACCACGTAATATTTCTATCTCCCACCCTTCACATCATTCCACTCCTAATACTACAACATCTTATGAATCTGACGATGATTATTCTGACAATGAATCGACATTAACAAATGAACCATTATCCGACTTTTTGCGCTCCCGTTCCCAATCCCTATCCGATTCATCAGACTCTTCTTCTTCTACTTCTACTTCTTCATCCGATTCTGACGACCCAACATATGAAAGTAAGGCTCGCCCTAATTATTGTACACCTCGATTCACCCGATCTCAAGCCGTGTTCTCTGATGATTCAGACTAACTTTTTATTTTATGATTCATTCTTATGTAAGCTATTTTATTTTTTTGATTTCAATACGGGTACTATAAATAAATGACAATTAAGGCCAATACACGTTTCAATTCTACTGCAATTTATTTTTGTAATAATATAATACTAATCAAAACATCAATCAAATCAATCAACAGTAAACAATCATTTTTAATAGACAACCAATCAAACAAAACAATCGATTAATAAATTATCAATTAAATAAACCATCAAGTAAATAAACAATCATTTCTAATAAGCAACCAATTAAATAAATCATCAATTAAATAAACAATCATTAGAATAAACCATCAATTAAATAAATCATCAAATAAATAAACAATCATTAGTAATAAACCATCAATCAAATTAACCATCAATTAAATAAACAATCAATTAAATAAACAATCAATTAAATAAACAATCAATTCTAATAAACCATTAATAAAGTGTATCAAGAATATATTCAAGGTTGACAATCAAGCATATGAATTATGGGGGTGGGGCATTTCATTTGGGGGTGGGGCAGTATCAGTGGGGGGTGGGCCTGGGGGGTTATCGAGGGCCATTGATCGGTTATCGATCT
>JAQFZB010000790.1:0-10730 GCA_034695165.1 Desoria trispinata | reverse complement strand
ATGTTGTTTTGTTCAAACTGTTAAAATACACATTATTAACAAGAAAGAAGTTGATCGTTTTCTTTCCTCCGACGAAAGAGAGAGAGAAATTGTCATGCACCCCCACTGTTTGATAACAAATAGGTTGTTTAGGGTCTCCGATAATAAATATAGCTTTGAGGTGGAATTAAAATTGATGATGGTGATCTTATATTAAAGAGATGAAAAGATAGATGAGACGAAATCAACAGCACTAGAAAATACTCATCAGTTATTCTTATTAGACGCATGGATAATAGCATAGGATAATACCAGAGTTTCAAAATAATTTAATGTGTATTTTAGACAGTGTAGATACACAAGGTTGAGGTTACATTCTAAAACTCCAAAACAAGCATGAAGTATGTAGCTATGTAGGTAGTAGGTATGAAAGGGGTGTAGAAAAGTTTTATAACATTGAATCTTGTGGAAGTGGTAAAGGAATAAAGTAAGCATACAGAAGAATGAGTGAGTGAATGACGAGAAGGCACTCAAATTAATTAAAATTAGATCTGCAGCTGAGTTAAAACGAGTTGAAGAGTGGAAGTACAAGAAACTCATTCTCAGTTTCCCTTCTTTAGTTTAGTGAGTTGACGATGGATTGTTAAAAAACAACCCTGTTTCTACAAATTATAGAAATATCAATATCACCACAAACATTGTTAAAGAGTTAAAGAATAATAAAATGATAAGAATTTACAGTATTCCTTTATTTTGACATTAAGAAGTTGAAATTGAAGAGGATTCTTGGTTTTCAAGTATTTCCAATGAAATTGAATGCATTTTTGGTTTTGTCTCTCATATAGTTTGGATTTAGAAGAACCCTGGTGGTTCTTTGGGACTTTTGAATGGGATGTACGTATGTGTAGTATATGTGGTTTGTTGGTCTTATGTAATTCGGTTCAAAGTGAAGAAGATGATAGTGTTGAAGGACTTTATGTAGAGGAATTCTTTCTTTACAAGTTTTATTATTGCTGGGAGGAAGCAGAGCTGTGCTTTGTAGCCTGTACGTAAAACCGTGGTAGAAAAACGCCTGGAGGACGTCTTCACCATCAGTAGAAGACAACTCTTTAACTTTCTGCTTATTAACTGGCCTCCGAGAAACTATGTTTGTGAGAAGTCATAGATAGATATTTTTGATAGAATAAAGGAAATGATCTTGATCACAGGATGGAATTACTTTTACCTTATCAGCTCCTTTCATGTGGATCGAATCAAAAGTATTTCATTTTCCACCTTCGGATTAATAATATGGATTTTATCCTACCTATTTTTTAACCCAACAAATGAATTTCAAAGGCTTTCTACTAAAGTTGATCCTCACTGTGTGGTTAAAAATTTCAATTCAAAAATGCAAAAGACATATATTATTATCATCTTAATTTGCAATGTTCAATAATAATGCGTTTCTTTCCCCCTGAATCAAATTAGATAGAGTAGTGCAGAAAAACCAGCAATTAGTACTAACCATTAGTGTAATAAACAAGAAATTAATGTAATCATTTTATTTTTTTAGAATGCATTGCAATTGTAGCTTGCTTATTATCAACTGCTTAGAAAGTTTTTCTTTACTAATACAATGGGAAATGTCGTAATTCTTGGTAATAATAACACAGAAGATATTACAACTACTGCAACTATATGTTCATAAATCCTCTTTCATTTTGCAATTAATGGCAATTAATCACAATCATTAATACAAAGCCAGAAGAGTCATGTTATTGGTGGAGAATTTTCAAGTGGATAATAACAATTTATGATGATAGTAGTTAGAATCACATAAGAGGTTGACTTGCAATAAAAAATAAAGATTTTCAATTTCATTGAGTAAAATTGAGGTACAATGCTCCTCCATGGGTGAGACTCTGCTATTGGGCTGGTCTTTTTGTGGTCCCATTGTTTCCGTTCGCTTTTGGTATTAATGAATAATTCGCAAGTCACGGATAGTCATGATTTGCAATTATTCAAAATTCACAACCCAAAAGTATTCATCCTCAGAAATATCGTTAGATTGTCCTGTTCATGATGATGATGAGTTTGCTGAAAATCATAATAATATTGCATTGCGTGTAAACGATATGGGTGAGACACACTAAACTTTATGGACTCTTAAAGCCTATTAAGGAACGGATATAAATTTCAGTTTTTATGAGATAAAAAGGTTGACGACGAGGTTATTGAAAGTAGAGCACTTTTATGCAATTTCGTTTTCCTCTCTCATCATCAAACTAGCATAATAAAATTAGCAAGACACTTTTGACTCGTTAAACATTTTTATTTGCATATTGGAATTGAAGTGAAGTCTTTTAAGTGACGATGAGAATGTGAGAGCGTGATTAGAAACTGCACTAGATAAATCTTATTGAAAATTATAAAAAAATGCATACTATATGTCAAAGATTTCAGAGCATAGAGTAATAATGATTATAATAAGAACTTTTTAAGACGAACAAGGTAATAAATAAGATGGGCTGTTTTCGATTTACTTAATTGATTGAAATTGATATTGATACGAGTTTCTTGATCATAATAAAATAACGCAAAAGAAGAAATGTGCAGTTTTTTTTGCTTTACATCCTTGTGATATGCAAATTGGCTACAACAGAGGAGAGGGTAGAGAACAAGTTGTAAAAAATTACAAATTGATGAGGGGAAATAAATAAATGCCAAACAAGGCTAAGTGTGAAAGATGAATTTATTGATGAAGACATGATGATGATGATGATGAAAGAAAAAGAAAGTCTTCTTCTGCCCATTTGATCTCTCATCTCAAATACTCAACACGTTTCATATCACGTTACATTTCCTACTACTAATACTATTATCTATGCATGTCTTTTTGTGCAATACTCTAATCATTTCCTTTTCTTCATACAACTCTAGTCTATAATTTTAATTTTTAACTCAGGAATCGTGGAGAGGATGTTTGAGTTGAATTGCATTAAATTGGATTGCATCAATATTGTATCGTATCACCCATGAAATTACATACATTAATTCAGTTGAGATATGGGCATTATGTTGTAGATTGTTAATATTTTTCATGTAAAATGAAAGTTATATATAAAGATATATGCATGGGGATGATGTACATGTTGATAAACCTTTGATTTAAGCTTTTAAAGAGAATAGCTGCTGGCTGTGGGTCAATCAAATAGAAATAGTCTATATGTAGTAATATAAGAAATGCTGTTATCAAATTAAAAAAGGCATGAAATTGTAATCAATAGCTCTCGCATTGTTTATTCACAATAAGACACCATTGGAACAGTATTAATTTCTCTGTAGAATTTTCTTTCTGCTTGTACCGTTGTACACCATAATAATATGTACTTATCATAAAGATAGGATTTCGTCCATATTTTAATTAATATCTACTGCGCGTAGTATAACACATAATTAATTATCTCTTTCTTATCAAAGATCAGCTCCAAGATAATTACAATATTTCATATATATTTATAAGAAATAATGAATTATGAAATTAAAAAAAATGAATAACCGGTTGCGATAAAATGTTTCTTAAAGTCATTAATTTCTATAATAATAATTATAATAATATTTAAATATCACTTGCATTTAACAGTTGTTATATTTGTAATAATAATAATAATATATTGTGTACTTTTACAACAGTTGAATGTTCTGTTACATTAAAATAATTAAGATTACAGTATCCGAAGTATAAAAAATTCATGGTTAAAGATTCATCTAAGTTTTAAACGTATCATACGGGAGAAGGTGAATATCCTAAGTAATCCCTGTGTCAAATATGCACAGCAGTATGTCGATTAGGATTTGCACTTAAACTACTATTTACAATACTATGATACTGTCGTTGTTGGTTGCTTTGTCTTTGTGAACCACTTGTAGTCACCAACGGAACAATGTTTGGCGCAGAACTCATATGAGCCCCAACATTGTAATTATTTGGTAAAATTACACTATTTAAAGAGTTCATTATATTTTGTTGTGTGAGATTATTTTGCGTATTATTATGTAAGTTCATTGTAGATGCATTTGAAGAATTACCACCATTATTAAAATTGTGATGATGTGATGATGTCAAATTTGGTGACGGTTGATGCGGTGGAAGTTGATGATGATTATGGGGATATTGATAATGAGGGGGCGGTGGTGGTGGGAGTGTCGATCGATGGTTTGTCGTAGCATTGTGACCACCACTACTGGTCCTCCCATTAGCTCCACGGAATAAGGGAACTTTAACTCTAACGTCTGGCAATGCGAATCTTAGCTTATCCCAGAATTTCTTATCCTCACAATTGAGATATGTGTGGTTTTTCATGTAAAGTCGTATATCCGGATCCAAGTCTTTGCTCGGAAGATCTCCCAAGAGAATAATGATCACTTTGCGATGGCGATCCTTAAGTACAGAGTGATGAGCAGATTTGACATCAGTTCTCGACCATTCTCCTATACAAAACAAGAATAGAATAATGTTGAGAGGGCTGTTGGTGGAAAATGCCAAGTTGTGACTTTTAGACAAATAATATTAAGTTCCATTAGGACTAATGCGTTTACTAGCATTACATTACATTAGAAATGGGAACGACCACTACTACTCTACTTCTACTTGCTAACTTTCTGTGAAAATGGAGAAATTCCAGATAAATTAGAATCCATTAACAGTAGACTTGGTGTTGACTCTTTCTTGCTCTCTCTCTCTCACTCCCTTTCTTTAAGAGTAAAGACACTGGGACATATTTTACAAGAAACCACCAACGACCAATGAATCTGTTCTATTGTATTTCATCAGTCGTCATTTGAATAAAACACAATTGGAGTGGAAATAAAATTGTAATTGCAAGTCAAGCGCAAAGACTAAAAGACTAAAAGAAGAATCTAAATGGCATGATTTTGAATGTGAGTAGAATTGAGATTTTAGTTCAACATGCTTAATCCTAGACCTTTTAGGGAGGAATTGAAAATTGAGTTGAGTAAATTTTCGTTTGGGATTCAATTAGTTTCCAATACGCAGATTAATTTAAATATATATCTCGGGTCTATTTCACATTCAAGATTAAAATTGATTTGAGGGATTGGATGAGAATATAAAAAAGATTTTGTACGGTATGGATTCATATGTTGAGTTTTACATATGAATAACTCAAATTTAAAAAAAACGAGGAGGAAATATGTTTCTCCAGAGACGTATGAGCATAACTTAATTCTTGAATCATGCATGCAATAAATTAAATTTTTAAGGTGAGAAGTGAAATGAGTAGAAATCTAGTTAGCTTCTTACCTTTAAGAAAATGATGTGAGAGAACAAGTACAGTTCTACGACTCGCTTCAGCAGCTTGGACAATCGTGTCTGCCAAATAGGTTCCACCAGTGGGAAGGTCACGATAACGTAGACACAGGCGATAAGGTGGGTCATGCCTTTCGAGTTCAGCTGCAAATACCTGTCGTACCCATGCTTCGTCTTTGGAAGAATATGATACAAACGCATCAAACAATTTATCTCTCTCAGCATGAGGTTCTCTGCATGATCCTTCAAGTCGAAGGCCACCACAATTTGCATACATCCAAATCCGCAGACTCTTTCTCCAGTAGAAGCACAAGACAGAAATTACGAGAATAAATAAAACCAGTCCGGTAATGCACACAATCAACGGGATATATCCTGACAAGTCAAACTCATCACCATTCCCTTCAGTTCTCTCACGAATGCTTAAATCTGTGGTTTGTAAACACCGTGGATTTCTCTGGTCCAGAAGTCTCACCACAACTAATTCATTTGAAGAGCCACTTGAGCCGGTTTGTAGGACGGAACCACGAGTTGATGAAGATGAAGAAGTTGACACTTGATCGACGCAATGAACTTGACTGGCGTCGCTTATTCTTTCCTTTATCAACCAGTCTTTAAGTTGAGTGGCGAACTGACATTCGCATGACCACTCATTCCCTCTTAGGGTCAGTCCAGCTCCCAAGTGAACCAGTCCAGTTGTCATTTGCCAAATGGGTAGATCAACTAAATTATTTCCATGTAATGATAAGACTCGAAGAGAAGTTAGAGCAGTGAAAGTTTCTGGTGCTATAAATCGGAGAGCATTCTCGTGCAGGTAAAGTTCCTCCAAGTTTAAATCATCAAACTCGTAACCAATTAATCGCTCTATTGAATTGCCGTCCAAGTGTAGAGTTAACAAAGATTTGAGTCCATAAAAAGTTCGATTCTGAATTACAGATATTTGCGAGGAATTCAAGTATAAAGCTTTGAGATTCTTTCTCCCGATGAAAGCATGACTGCCCAGGGATAATTTACCACCATCAAGACCATCCAAATAGAGTTCAGTCACATCCATTGGAATTCTACCGGGTATAATTGACTGTTCCATACTTGAACAATCTACCAAATTAGTCGACCATTCTTGATTATGATAACATGAACAATTTGATGGACAAATCATGTCACAATCGCAAGCTTCAAATTCGCAACACTGGCACAGATTGAAGCAATGACTTTCATATTTGCAGAGAAATTTATTAGAGTCAATATTCATGATTGGCACAAGATCATGGTTTCTGTCAAATGACAAAGTACATTTCACATCATCTATATCCTGAATTATGGGATATTGTCCAGATAAGTCTCCACTATTCATTGACTTCAACCACTCCATACTACAGTCACAATTCAATGGATTACTTCCAAGCAGAATTCTTGGTACTTGGTTATTATTCACACGGTCTGGGGAAAGTCTTAGAGCATTCTGATCAATCAATCGAATCATATTGGCAGAAATATCTACATGAGATAAATTGCTTTTTCGAAAGAACGTGTACGGCTGTATTTCTTTAATATTGTTATGACTCAATAAAAGATTTTCAATTGCTTCGGGTAAATTACTTGATCCAATTTCCGTGATTAGATTATGGGAAATATCCAAGTTTCGTATGCGAAGATTATCAATTTCTAAACAATTTCCCACTTTGTCAATTTTATTTGCACGCAAATCAAGCCATTGAAGTCTTGATGGGAAATCTTGATATTCCAACTTCTGAATAAAGTTTTGACTAATATTTAGCCAAAGTAGATTTTGAATATTTTTAAAGATTTCAGTTGTCTCAGTCAATTTATTTCCATCTAAACGCACAGCTTGAAGGTTGGGATTATTATCAAAGGCACCTGGTTCAATGCGAGAAATATTATTTTTTGATAAATTAACAATCTTCAATGATGGAAGATTTGAGAATGAATCTTTGGGAACATGTACAATTGAATTATCTGTAAGTCTCAATCCGTACAACTTTGGCAATGATAAATAAGATACATTTGAAATGTCTTGAATTTTATTCTCTCCCATATCCAGTGTACGTAATAGATTTAAAGGAGGTAAAATTATTTGGCTGATTTTGTTACTGCTCAGATTGAGGTCCATGAGATTAGAACAGTTTTTAAAGCTTTCTTGCCCGACAGTCTCAATTTTGTTGTTGTCTAATGCCAGGAATGATAAAACGTAGAGTCCATTGCAAAATTCCGGTTGAATTTGAGTAATTTGGTTGTTACTTAAGAATAATGAATGAATATTATACATCCCAGCAAAAGCATCTTTTGATATTGAAGAAATTCGATTAAACTCTAAATTGAGTACTTGTAATGTGTGTAAATCTCGGAGTAAAGCAGAGTCTACTTTGCTTAGAAAATTATTTGACAAATTCAGAACAATTAGTCTCACTAACTTTCTGAAGGTTTCCCCATTAATCCACTCAGAGGTCAATTCATTATTCGAGAGGTCAAGAACGACGAGTTCTTCAAGATTATTGAAAAGACCTGGTGCGAGTACTGCCAAGGAATTGTTTTGCAAATAAATCTCCTTCAGTTGGCGATTCTCTTTGAAGAATTCTGGTGGTAAGGATGTTAGCTGATTTCCTGCTAATGATATAATTTTTAGCTCAGATAACCCTAAAAGGGCACGTTCTGCTGCAATTGTTATAGAATTGCGTTCTATTTTTAGCACTTCCAATTTACTAACAGTAGCAAAAGTAGCTGGAGGTAGTAATTGAAAATGATTAGCTGACAAATCCAGGATTTTAATTTGATTTCCGCAGTTATGAGGATTGGTTGGGTCACTGGGGGCAATCCCAATGGAACGAAAGTCCCTTAGCCAGCATCCAGTGAGATTGAGATAATTAAGTGCTGGCAAAAAACATAGAAAATCATTTGGTAGGGAGCTGAGACTAGTAGTGGATAAATCGAGATGTCGAAGTTCAGGAAGACCTCGGAGTACACCAGGTTTAATCTCTAGTGTCGTGGCACTTAGCGATGATGCGGATGCACTTGATGGCGACAATGGCCATGGTAAAGGACTAGTGTGAGCACGAATAGTTAGATTTTGCAAATACGGTAAATAGCTCAGTGCACCCGGTGTGACTCCGGCAATTTTACAATTCTCTAATTGAAGATCTCGAAGATTAGGTACAGACATAAATACCCCATGGGATAGTACAAATCCCCCCGTGTCCCCTGTCACTACCATTGTCTTCTCAGTCCCAAAGTAGCTGTCTACTTGTAATACTTCATCTTGTTTAAGTGTCTGCTGCTGAATATCACTACATTGGACCCAAAGGGATTTTGCATGTTCAGGACCAATCCCATGAACTTCTTCTTCTACTATGAGATTATTCCCTGGTTCAACAAGACAATTTAGTCTTTCAATATCTTGATATAGACTCCATTGACATTGGGGAGGATGTAAACCGTTTCCAGGTTGAATAAGATGAAATAGTAAGGTTAATATTGATATCGATAGGAAAATTGGGCTTCTACTACTACTTGTACTGAACACATGAGTTAAACTCGGAAATGACATTTGCGGCTTTGTCACCATTCTTTCTCGTCGTTGTTGAAATGTCGAGAAAGTTGTGGTTGCAGTGGTGAAGGGGAAATTTGAACTTTCGCCAATACAACTACTACTATTACTGCTACTACTCCTCATGCTTTCTTTCTTCTTCATGATGATGGTAAAATCGGAGTTGGTATTGATGTTGGTACTTGTTATCTCTGGAGAAATGTTGAGATTATTAGGTTTCTTTTTATTCTGGTATTATTTTCATCCTTTCTAAGTGTTCTCAGACGAAGGAGTGCTACTCGTACTCGCTCCAAGATTCTTTTGATAAAGTAAAAGCGTCTCCATTCTTTTTCTATTATACGGAGAATAGTTTGACACCATTCCACACAAAACAACTCCACTCAATTCACTTTCTTTCACATCTTCCTATCTCATTTTGAAGTCTTATTAAAATACATAAAATCCATGTTATGTTTATTCCCTGGAATTTAATATGATTTCACTTTTGCACTCTCTTTTATATAGTCTATAGTATATTACAAAGGCAGGGTCCAACTCGATTGCCTATTGAATTGAAAATTTACTTTTACTTTCACAAGTGATATTAAATTTATGCTTTTAATAAAGCTCAATATGGTGAAAACATTTTATGGGTTTTTTCTTATAGGTATTTTTTTTATTTCTTCTTTGGTTAAAGTCTTGTTGCTAAAACTTTATCCCCAGAACAAAATGTTGCTGATGTTATTAACTTTTGAAACTGGGTTACTTTTGCGTCATATTATTTGTTGTAGTTTTCTTTTTTGCTAACTTTTATGTATTTCTCTATTTCCCCAGTTGATTTCAAATTGGCTTCTATTTTTCCTCTTGTGTATTTTTTTCCCTGTGTGGGCTTTACTTCTCGAGTAACTTTAGCCAACTGTTAGTAAAGAGTATTGAGACGTCGTGTTTCACTGAGTTTTCAGGAGGATTAGTGTGCAAGAATAATCCAAAATTGTTTACTTTTCCACTTTCTACACACCTCAATAGTCAGAGGAGGATGACAGAAGAAAATAACAGGAACTTTGGAACTTAAATCCAATTCCAACCACCTGCACTTTTAAAAAGTCTTTTCTATTAAATACTACCACCTCTTGTTAAGTCTTAAGTTTTTGTACTCTTTTAAATTTAAGTCAGAGCAGAATAGTAGAATAAAAGAAGCAGCGTTTGAATGTCTACAGGGCTCAGAGCAAGAATTCTTTTATGCTGCTCGCTACAATTCTGGATTAGTACTGACTGACGATAATATGGTATGGAATTAACCAACAGCTTTTCTCCTCTCTTTTTCCTCGGGAAGGGAACTCTTGTTCTTGATCAACGATAGAAAAGGGGAATACTTAGCAGTCGTACTTGGTTAAGTTACGTAAGGGTTGTCCTCATTTACAGTGTGGTATGTTCTCAATACTACCACGCTATAAGTTCCAGTCTGCCGGATTCCACAGTGCTGGATTATCAAGAGTTTTTCTGGTTTTTTGGGTTGGCCTTAGTAAATCCAAATCCAACCCAATCCAATTGTGCTACCTCCACTGTATTACTCCCAGTACCGTGATAATATGGGAAAGACTTAAGTGTATTTCAACTTATGCTCAATGATATTACTAAATAGCCTGTTTGTTGATTTAGCTCCGCTTCCTTCGTCCTCAGCAGTTGCTCAGGCAGATGCAGTTTGATAAGTTTAATTTTTACCAGAGAGAAGAGATCTCAGCAGCCCCCAGATGAACAGAAGAGCTCCTTTTTACAGCTTCGTCTTTTCAATCCTTCTGGCTGAATCTCAATGAGTAGTGGGATCTTCTTTCAGTGGTCTTTTCGTGATCTAGAATAATATTATTAGATGAGATTAGAAAGGTGGACTTGCCTTTAGCA
>JAQFZB010000789.1:0-10733 GCA_034695165.1 Desoria trispinata | reverse complement strand
GGTGTTGGGGCATAATGAGAGTGTTTAGGAGAAACCATCATCACCAACAAAGAAAGAAAATAATGCTCATGAAAAATGAGGAGGCGAAAGTTTGGAATTTTTCTTCCTCTTATCTCAATCATCTCTTTCGGCCCAAAGAGAAAGTTCTCCTTTCCTCCAAAATGTCAGCATCAACTACTTACTAACAACAACTACTATTGACATCAGCCCACAGAGATTCTTCTCCCATTTATAACAAGAAAAGGTAAGCCCAATACCATAGTAACATATATATATATATACCATAGTTTTGCTCATCCTCAGCTTCTCCATGGGAAACAGTTGTTGTAGGAGTAGGAAGGAAAAGACAAAAGACCTTTTCTCCAGCTTCCCATCTTCAATGTACTGACACGGAGAAGAAGTTCATTTCACGCAATAACCATTTTTGCATTTTTAATCATTTAGCCTGTATATAGTAAGCTGTAGTTGATTAGATAAGAATTATACAGGTTAATTTAGTATACAGTGATAAGATTATCTCAATTATCATCATACTTATGTAGATGTTTAGCATATCATAGGAAATTAGCATATCATCATGGGCATCAGAGGAACAACATATAAAGATACAAATTTATGCAATTAAAAAATCATTCTAATCCTTATTATTATGTGTATGTAAAAGTGTGTAATAATATGCTGTTGCTTTGCTGTTTGTTTGTTTGGAAGTTGTTGTTTGTGGTTGAAGCAGCAGCAAATCTCTTTTTTTTCTGTAGAGGCATTAGATATATTAATTTTCACATGGAAAGAAAAGGAATCCGTATAATTCAGTGGGATGGTTTGGATTATGACACTCAATATAAAGGGAGTAAATTATTCCCCTGGATCTATTTTGGTTGCGTGGTCTCTACTGAAAATAGCTTATGATAGGTCTCGACTGCGGCCCGGCGGATTTCTTCTGAGCATTTGCTTGTTGCTTTGGCGCAGAGGAAGAAAGCGTCGTTGGCTGGTGGTCTGAATATTGGTGGTGGTGGTGGTGTCTCTTCTATTTTCTCCTAGTAGCATGTCTCCTAGTATATAGAGACTTCTCGTTTGGGGAAAGCAATGCTGAAAGTCAAAACTAAAAGAAAGAAAAGAGGAGTCGAAGGAAGCCATACAACACACACCCAATGGAGAGAGACAACTTTTGTACACTCTCTCTGCATACTACACTATATATACTGTATGATGATGATGAGCATGGGAAAGCAGTGTGGGCAGCAGTCTCAGTCTCCTATAGATCATTCAATATAGATATTCAGCTAGTCATTTGGCATAAATGTTATCTGGCGTAATACTATGACCATGTCACTGCATGATTCCGCTTTCACTTTAATGGCCATGTCTTCTCTTCTTGAACATTATTGTGCTCACAGACTAGACTCATCATCCTCTTTTTATCTCTCTGCTGTCTTTATCATTATCTCTCTACTGATACTCATGATAAGCCATTAATGTACACAACTATCAATTCAAACATGATACGCTTCTTTCAATTTTCAATAAATTCCATGGTTTTCGATAATGATAATATGTTAAATCGTGAATGCATATTATGACTGACATATAATATGACATCGCGATAGTGATAAGGGCAGCTTGGTGATCTTATCTGTTACCTCTTATGCCTTGGGGTACAGCTCTTTTTAATCATCCTTCATTCTGGGCACCTGAAGCATCTTCTAATTTTTACTTTCTCTTCTGACCTCGTATGGAGTATAAATGTTCTGTTTGAATAAGCATACGCATTTTAATTAGCATTGGTTTGAAATTATGGGCATTTCTCGAGTCCAAACTTTTATGAAAAATCAACTTTCTTTCTCATGCTCATGTAATAATATTATTGTATCTCATGTCACGAGATGCTGATAATAACTTATATTATAATCATCGCAAACCAATCACAGGACAAGCAAAAATGGACATAACTCATGTGATATTCTTTTTTTCAATACATACACTAATCGTTTTCCATGTTCCGTTCTTTTACGCCGAAGAAGAATCGAAAATAATATATAATATTATTATAGTGAATTGTTCTGTAGTAAGTAGAAAGTACGAAAGGTTAGTTTTTTGGATGGTATATATCGTGTCACTCTCTCTTCTACATGTAGAATGCAATGTCTGCAAAATATGATATCTTGTGTACAACTACTACTGTGCCATTGCATTGGATTTTACATAGTCTACTTACTACTACTACCACTATGCACTACTACTAATACTACTACTCATATTATTGGTCTCTATTCTCTATCTCTCTCTCTGGCTGGGATGGAGAGTATTTTACTACTATATAGTAAGTAACTATTCCGGGCCCACTAAAAACTTCAACTCCCACTGACGTAACGGAGTGCAACTGGCAAAGTGCAGTTTTTATTTTAACACCACCACCAACATAGTAGAAATTATACGGGAATTTTATACCATTTCTTAAGGTTTTTTAATTGTAATTAAAGTAAATTGCACATTGTCTGCCTGTGTACTCTGTGTATTATTTAATAGTTGCTAGTAAGACAAGAGACAAACAACAAGCTCTCTCTTCTTCTAATAGTATCACAAAGTTTAATGAGGGCACATGTTCTTTTATTAAGACGCTGATTTCACCAGGTAAACAAAAACAAACTTTAGACACTCTATGTTTACTGACAAATTTAATTACTTTGACATTTCCCCAAAATAATTTTCCGTTGCTGTCGTTTCTTCGGTGTATAAGTTATACAGTTAAAGGTCAAAAGTTACACTTTCTGAATTACACTTGATTTGTTCAAGTTCAAAGTAATTTATTGCTGATGGATTTTAATTTTTTTGACAATTTTAAAATCATTTTATAATCAATGTTTGTTTACAACCTTATATTTTCAGCAAGGAACAAACTTATTAAGAATTCTTTGCAAGAACGACGACACAACAGTCGCAGGAGGAAGAAGAAATATTCTATATGAAGTCCTCCATTTAATGGATTTGACGTATGTTGTCATTTTCTCATCAATCAATAGTTTTATTTATAGTATCCTTTGGACACATTAAGACAGAATGCACGACACATTGACATGACATTACATGAAACCATCGATTCTTACTCTAATGAAATCAATTAAAAGCTAGAAGAGTAGTACTATTTTGTCAATAATTGGTAGAAGTTTCCGAAGAAGCTCTGCAAAAGAAACACTTTCCTGATTGCATTATATATATAAAAGATACCTTTGTGCACAGTGATGGTTTTATATAAATAGTTATTATTAATTTTCTATATAGACTACGCAATAACAAACTTGTCCGACAATATATATGACATTTTATTGTAATATTGTAGCTAATTCGGGAAACAGGTAGACAATTAATAACTATAGTGTATAATTCAATAGTGGTTGGGACGGCAAAGTAAAATCGAAGCTGTCAGCCATGGAGGAAGGAAGTAATGGTCTTACGGCAGAAGAAGCCAAGGCTTTGGAAACTCTTCGAATTTTAAATCCAATAATAAGCCTATCAGCCGAGCGACTTGATGGGCTTAGAACGCAATGTGCTACCAATGCAGAGATCACACATCAAGAGATAAGGACCTTAGAGGTATTTGATGTTTAATTATATATGCTTCAATCGTGCTACTGAGGAGACATTTCAGAAAATGATTTATTAGTTTGGTCATCGATTATTTACCAATTTTTCTAAATTATTAGGGTAAACTGGTCAAAATGTTCAGCGATCAACTGGTTGCAAAAAAGCGAATTGCTCCACAAAATCTTCCACCAGAATTTCAAAATCGGTCCTTGAGATTATGGTTCGAAGTTGTTGGACTGACAACCAAGCTTACTCAGGTAATTGACATTTAAGTATATTCATTGCATTTTAATATTTACCTGATTTTGCAAATCAGTTTATATATTAACATGCTTGTAATATTTAACAGGGTTTATGCACCCGAGTTAGTAGTCTAGAGAGTCTTAAAGAACGCTCCGATCATGAAATTCGAGTTTTGATGAACGAAAATAATGCTGACGATGAAGAAACAAGACGATTGACTCGTGCTTTGCAGAATCTTAAGCGATATACAGGTAAGAAATGTATTCATAGTATACATAATTCTTCAATGGTCTTAAAATGATTAACATAGATTCATTTAGATCACTTTGTAATCACGTATTCTATTTTTACTGTAGACCTTCGTCGCCATCAAGCAGAAAACGAAAAAGTAGCCTCTCAGTCAAGTATATCCTTCTCGACCGAATTAAACGATTTATACTGGGACTCATGGGATATGAACCAAACAAATTCGGAATCATTGCCATCATCCTGTAGTTCTTCACCGCATGTCAGTCGCACAAGAGCATCAAGGAGTTCTGTTCCTTCAGAAGAATATTTGCAAGATGGACAACGACATGGAACATCTGGTCATTCTGCTCATTCATGCTCGACTACGCCAGTGACAACAATGGCACCTTCATTGCTGAATTCTCCTGTATTTTCTCCTGGATCTCATCCTAATATCTATTCACCCACAACATCGTCCGTTTTTTCTCCTTCTTCTACGTCACCTTGTTCCTATGACCAAGGTCTCACACCTCCGTCAACACCTCCTGTCAAAGGTACCGTTAAATGTT
Source organism: Desoria trispinata (assembly GCA_034695165.1). Classification (NCBI taxonomy): domain Eukaryota; kingdom Metazoa; phylum Arthropoda; class Collembola; order Entomobryomorpha; family Isotomidae; genus Desoria; species Desoria trispinata. The sequence continues at coordinate 6,114 of JAQFZB010000789.1, read as the reverse complement.
TTATAATTACAAACCTAAATTATGATCTACATTTAAAAAAATTTGCTTTAGATTTTGATATTTACATAAATTTACAAACGATTTCAGCATTGTACAATTTAATTGTAGGGAAAAAGTATTCCAGTCCAACTACACAAATTACTTCTTCCATAGGAAATTTACATCCGGAAATCTTGCCTCTGACAAAATCTGTATCCCACGAATCACAGTTAACGAATCGAATTGAATCAAATTCAGAAAATAATCTAGTGAGGTATGCAAATCTTACAAGTATCGTAAATTATATTTTTATTACGAAAATTGCTTTTCAATGTCATTTGCCTGCTATTTTGGTCTTGTGCACATGCTCTAACTGGTATTCGTATTACCTGTCCTTTCTAAGTTATTTAGAACTATAAGTATGCTTTTCTATTGATAAAGGCTCGTTGTGTTTTTTGTTAATTTTATTACTACAGTATGTTTCGAGTTAATAAGTGCACTATCTGATACCGTATCGTATATGCAATGCATGTGTTTATTAATGTTGTAAATTGTTGTTTTTATTTTTCCTGCATATTCTATCATGTCCTTTGATGATCCGGTAATATCAAATCCGTTCATCCGCTGCACCACTATCCTGTCTTGTTCAACTGATGATTTTATCATGCTTTTTGTATTGATCACACCGCTACTACTGTTTTCCACTTCATTTGTGCTACGATTTGTACAAAAAGGCCAAGCTTGTATGACAGTTCCAATTTGTCCAAAACAAGTGTTAAAAATATGAATTTAATGAATGCACTTTCAACTTCGTGGCTAAATCTGAGTATTGGAATAACTATGGGGTACAGCTTGGAGCAGCTTCCTTCGAGAAAAAGACTTCCCACAGAGCCTGGACCAGGGGCACCAAGTGCCATGTGGGATTCTGTCATTTCCCTTGGTTCAAATTCGGCCATTGCATCATCAAGCAATGCTACCTTTTCTAGTGGAACATCTTTGACTTCAACAGGAATAGGCTCTTCCGTTAGCACTATCGGTAATACATCCACAGGGGGCTATGCATCTCCACTTGTTGCGAGTCCAATAAAATCTCCACCTGTTACCCACACATACGAAATGGGAGATGAATTTGAGTCGCTCAAAAGTAAGCTCATAAAGTAAAATTGCAATTTTTCTTCAAATATAATTGTATTTAAGAAAAACATTTAATTGTAAATTTAGATTCCCTGCAAGTCCCAAAGTCTCCTCGAACTCCTACCCTTGCAAGAAGCATGGGACATATGATCTCTCATCGTTTTACCAAAATGGTTAAAATTACGACTACAACTTGTGACTATTGCAAAAAACAGCTCATTATAGGCCTTAAATGTAAAGAGTGCAAGTTCAAATGTCATCGAGATTGTGAACCTAAAGTACCCCCTTCGTGCGGATTGCCACCAGAATTTATTGAAGTTTTCATTCAAGCGCACAAAAAAGATGGTAAGAATTAATTGTTCTTAAAAGGCATACCAAATACGATTTTTTTATAATGTTCTTAATGAAGGAGAAAGATTCTGCGCTTCCTCTCCAAATCCAAACTGGAGACCCCGTGATCGTAAAAACACTCGTGCGCCTGGAAATATGATTCCACCTTTTTCGGTATTACGAGCATCTGACTCAAATTACAAACTTATAATTTTATAATTCGTTGCTTTAATTCTTATTAGGGCCCGGATTCAAGTTCAAATACGTCAAGTTGCAACAGTTCCACTCCTTCCAGTCCATTTTTTACAACAACAGGATCTACATCGTCATGTTCTACCAGTCATTTTTTCCCATTTCCAGGTTAGGAACTAACTCAATTATGTGCTATGACTGTAAAATTATATTGGATATTTAAATTGCCAGAGCATAGTGTCATACTTTGTTTGTATGAATTTGAAAATTGGTAATTGTAAAGTTTATAGACTAATTGTAATATTTTGCAGATTCTGACAAAGATGTAACCCTTGAGACTCGTCCCTTAAGCTCTGTTGCAAATCACGAATTGACAAGCACTGAAAAATCTAATGATTCTGATCGAACAATTTCTCAAACGTCTGGATCTGGAAGTACTGATTCGGAAAAGACCTTGGCACTCAGAGTTGATAGTCAAGACAGTCAAGTATCTGATGGAGAACCTGGGGATCGGTCTTGGCCCAGACAAAATTCTGTAAAAACAGACATTTATAAAACAAATTCACATAGATAAGTATCCTTATATAGCTATTTATTATAGCTCTCAAATCGAGAATGGGATATACCATACGTGGAACTGAAAATTGGTGACAAAATTGGCACTGGTCATTTTGGAACAGTCTTTCGTGGTAACTGGCATGGAGACGTGGCTATTAAAGTTTTAGACATGGAGTATTTGGATAACGAAAAAACACTTGAACAGTTTAAACAGGAAGTAGCCATATTTAGGAAAACCCGTCATGAAAATCTTGTACTTTTTATGGGCGCTTGCATGAAACCTCCACATCTAGCTATTGTTACATCTATGTGTAAAGGAATGTCACTTTACACCCACGTACATCTTCGAAAGGACAAATTTAATATGAATCGAATTGCTGCTGTTGCTGCGCAAATCACTCAAGGAATGGGATATCTTCATGCTAGAGGAATAATACATAAAGATTTGAAATCAAAGAATATTTTCATTGAAAGTGGGAACGGAAAAGTCGTTATTACGGATTTTGGCTTATTCAGTGTTACGAAATTGTGTCAAGGAAACCGGTATGTTGTTGTTTTTAACTGAAATAATTACTTAAGTGCTATTGTTTTCCCACAACATCAAATATTTTGTACAATAATTTCTTTTTACTTTTAGTGAGGGTGATTCCCTGAGTATTCCACCTGGATGGTTGTGCTACTTGGCTCCTGAAATCATGAAGTCATTAAGACCTGTTTCGAAACATGACAGTGAACTACCTTTCACAAAATCGTCTGACATATATGCTTTTGGTACTGTTTGGTATGAATTACTTACAAGTGATTGGCCTTACAAAGGACTTCCTCCAGAGGCTATTATTTGGCAAGTTGGATCCGGAATACGACAGCCGTTACCCACACTTTTTTCTAGAGATGTGAAGGTAAATAAAAATTGATTATTTCTTTATATTTTTTTTACGTAGATTAGTTTTTATGCGTTTTAATTTTTATGTTAAATTTCACAGGAAATATTAATGAGCTGCTGGTCAGGAAAGCCTGAAGAACGCCTTGATTTCACGGTTATTCAAAAAATTGTTGAAAAGCTGCCAAAGAAACGGCTTGCTCGATCACCATCGCATCCTATCCATCTGTCAAGATCGGCTGAATCGGTTTTCTGAGACGATAGTCCATCTAGACGTAAAAGTAAATTGTAACGTAAAACCAACTAAGATGAGTCATGCATTATAGAAAGTAAATTTGGAATAGCATAATAATTGTTCCATACCTATATTAATTGCGCTTAGTGGACACGTTCCAAAAGTTCTGGATATTCGCACAATGAATGTTACATTATTACAAGATAATAGAATTTGTGTTGTAATGAAATAATTTGTGATGACAAAGAAGTACTTATCAATAGTAGTAGATTGAGCTAGTCTGACAGAAAACTAAATAAATACCTAACTAGTTTTTATACAATAATAATAAATCCTCTTTACTAGAATACGTAAATATCAATATTAGTCGATTACAGTATTTTAAATGAGATTAGGTTCATTATTCCTACATTATTTATTTCTAATATTTTATTTTTGTAGTCTGTTTATAAATTATACGCATAATCACTTTTCTTCTGCTTTATTTTGAGTCAAGCATGCCATAGGAAATTAATAAGAAACAACGAGCAGTGATTACTTTAATATAGATAGATATATATGATGTAAATTATTCTATACAAAATACATTCCTAATAATACGAGTATAACTATTATGTAAATACATATACCTTACATTAATTACATTAATTTACTTTTACATTAGTAACTACAAATGCAAAATATTTGTATGTAAGTTAGGATTGTTTTAATTGTGAAAAAATTAATAGGATGTGAAAATGAATGTTATAGTTGTTTCAGAACACTATTTGTTTTATTAGAGCGTAATTAATTTCAGTAATTAGCAATTTTTAGTCTATTTGTGTCACAAGGTGATACAAAAAATTTTGTAGTTCAATCAAAAGTTGTATTTTTAGTATTTGTTTTATCATATTTCAGAAAAGATGAAATAATATTGATACAAGAAGTCAATCAACGAATTAATGGGTGTTGTCAATTTAGCAGTGTCACACACTTTTGTTACATGTACATATGCTGCAGGAGTCATCGTCAATAAAATACAGAAGCTTAGTACAACAAGAATAATAGTATATAAAGCCCATTTCAATTAATTAAACAGTTTATTTCATATATCGATTGGTAATTGTAAATGTTAGGAGTGACATTCAGTAAATGAAACGCTATATAACATTGAATACGTGGTGTAGTACAATGGATTATATTCAAGTTCCTTACAATAAACCGGAAATAGAAACATTTCTTAGTACGTACCCTGTAAATGAGCATACTGCAATGCTAGTCTTCTCACAACGAAACGATATAAGTCAACCTCTGCATGAAGCTTTTCTTCCAAAATTTTTCTTGCAGCAGAACCACGGACTTTTATACTGGAATTGTTCATGTCACCACCGTTCTTTGATATTTTACTTTTGCCACTGAATTTATCATCCATATCTATAGTAAACCAAATTAATTCTCAGCATATTTGTAATACAATGAAATTTGAGAAGTGTAACACATCTCACATCATAGATTACTTGAAAGTTGTCATCTTAGTGACTGTCGTAGGATAAAAGTAAAATTATATATGAGTTGGTATGTATTTTGATGTTTTTTACTATCCGCATTACATTATTGTGCACAAGAAGAAAAGAGACAGACACACATTATCATTATTATTCGGGACTTATGCATTGCGTACCCAATTCCTCGTAAAATTCTGAGACTCCAGAGAAAAACTTGGGCACGTAATTCTCGAGGACAGTGAAAGTTTGATCCATTCTTTCTAGCACACCTACCACGGAATAGTACCTCTCGATAGTGAATTTAGCCATTTGCAGTCCCCATTTGTCATTGATTATCCTATTTTGTACATGGACGGAAATCTTGTCATTTCATTTATCATCATGTAAAAGATTGATAAGCATTTGCACTTGATTTTCTCATTTATAACTAAAACCATCACCATTCAAACAGAAGCTCCAATTTCCAAACTAATCAAATCTACAACTATAACCCTTTTTCTCTACAGAATACAGCAAATAAAATGACAACTAGTAGATGCTAATAGCGTAAATAATTTAAAATACTTACACACATGAATTGTGTTGTCCACAGAAGAAGGGAATGGCTAATCTAAAGTTTTGAGATCCTGTCTCAAATTTACATTCTTCGTTTTGTGTAAGAACACACTCTTCAAAATCCAGGTTAAACCATTTCATCCCTTAAATATATGCATAAAATAATTAATATACACGTTACCTAACAATGATTATTATTTGTTATTATCAACCTGAGCCCAACGACTGATTATCTCTCCTTTGAATTTCCATCTTTGACAAAACTTTATTAGACCTCTTAGCTAGATAATCTGATCTAAGTCGTTCTACAGGATCCCGTATCATATTTATATAAATGGGTTTATCTTTGATGTATCTTAAAAGAAATAGTTTAATTTATTTGGAATTAGGATTGTCAGATGACGGGGTCAGGGCATTTTAGATTAGAGGATTAGAGAACTCACTTTTGATATTTCGTAAAGTTGACAAAGTAGAAATGTCTGTCATAACTTTTAGGCAAATGCTGGTACTCAAACCAAGTGACAAGACTTTGCTGTTCTTGTTCCACTAGGAATCTAAATACGAAACAAAACTCATCGTCACTTTCATTTCATTAGAGAGAGAGAGAAAGTTCTTGGGAGAATGGAAGGAGGAGAGACGTTTGAAATTAGACGCTACAAAGAAACTTATTAACTCCTTTACATCAAGGGCCGACGACAGGCTAAATTAGCTGTATTAAATTAAATCTATATATAGAACTCAATCCAAGAAATTAAAATATATAAGCA
>JAQFZB010000788.1:0-10741 GCA_034695165.1 Desoria trispinata | reverse complement strand
CCAATACTTAATAACCCAAATTTTTCCAATAGTCGTAGCAATAGTTCGAATACTAATTGATTGGCACTAAATATTTTTTACTAATATATTATTTGACTTCAATGTTTAAAGTTATCTGAAAGTATGTATTAAATTTCAAAAGTAAGACAATATAGGTGATTGACTCACCTTTGTCGTCCAAAACGTCCACTAGCTGCACGCAATGCTTATTTCCTTACTTCGTTTGAGTAAGCTTGATTTTAGATTTTGTGTCCGTAAAACTAGTTTTGGTCACTTAAATATATTATAGAGTACTAGCATCGCAAAAGCCTGCCTTGCGGGCTTCATTGGAGGAACTTTGATGTAAAAGACTACTTTGATCTACCAATGGACACCTGAAATGTTGTATGCCAATTAGTTTAAAATGAGGAGCTTTGAAGTAAAATACTAATTTGATCTAACAATATAGACATCAAGTATAGTGCATAGTCTACGGTTTCGTACAACAAAACTAGAAACCATTTGGGTTCAATGTTGAGTAGCTTTCACAAATTGCCGTTGTGTAATCTGGTCTGGTCTGAGGTGGACTGGACCGGACTGAACTCTAACTAAGAATGTTTGGCGTGTTGTAGGATGTAGCCTGAGACGGAGTGGACTGAATTCTACCTGAAATTTCCGTCATAATCTGTTTTCGCCCGAGTTGGCTTGGACAGGACTAAATTCTACCTAAAAGCCAGCCGTGGCTTCAAACGAGGAGCTTAGAAGTAAAAGACTAATTTGAACTAACAATGGAGACATCAAGTATAATATAGTCCGTGGTCTAGTCCCAAAGGACAGACAGATTACGACAGAGTGGAGTTCCGTCTGGTAGAGAGGTAGAGTTCAGTTTGTTACTATGTTGTGCATGTTTGACACGCCTTTATAGCGCATTTTCGGGAGTCTCATTGGCTCTCATCGCTGTTTTTCGTTGAGCATCTAGTTCTTTTCTTCGTTTTGCTTGTTCAAAAATTTCGTTTGCTCAAGACAATTTCCTGTCTTTATTAAGAACGTTGAAACTGCCGGTATAAGGATTTCGAGTCCGACGAATGCTGAACAATCTTACAATAAAAGTATGGCGCATGGCGCTGAAATCCCATCGGTAATTCAGTTCACACTGTAGAACTCGGAAGATAGGTAAATGGGTGTTTGATAAAAATTTTCAATGCAAAAATTGACGGTGTAAAGACGGAGAACTGCGGCGGTCTTTACTGAAACAATTCGGACGCCTCTTAATTCAGTCCCACGCTCAATGGACCATCGTAAAAATGGGATGGTAAGAAGAGTTCAGTCCAGTACAGTTCCGCTCGGATCAGACTACAACAGGGATCTCAAATGGAGCCTGCTAAGAGTCACTCAGACTACAACAATGATCTCAAGTGTAACCCGCTAAGAGCGGCTCAGACTACAACAGTGATCTCAAGTGGAGTGCAGTCCAGTTCAGTTCCGCTAGGAAATCGGACTCCAACAGCGATATCATATAGAGTACAGTCGGTTCCAGTCCAGTCTCGGTTGGACCGGACCAGACCACAACAAAGATCTCAAGTGTAGTTCAATCCGGTCCAGTCTTGCTTGAACCGGACCAGACTACAAAATGTGTCTCGAGCGAAATTCAGTCCGGTCCAGTCCAGTTCCGTTCGGATCAAACCCATCAACAGTTGGGAGAAAAGTACAGTTCAGGTTTTTACTACAGCTGGAAAAAGGTAGAGTTCAGTCCAGTGCAGTTTGGTCGGACTGGACCAAACTACGACAGGAAATACAAATAGAGTCAGTCCGGTCCAGTCCAATCCCGCTCGGACAGGATCAGAGCCAAACCTATGACACTTAAGTCACTTCAAGTAAATCTCAGTACAGTCCTTTACAATTCATGTGTCTACTTTCGGGATAATGAGTCTGTCAGGTCCAGTTCATGGTTTCATAATTTATCACACTAGCCTGACAGATTGGACTCGATACACAATATGTGTCTCATTTTGCCCCAGCTCCTTTCAATGGTTAGCGCAAACATTCAACTTATACAGACAAACACACACAGACAGATCTAGCCAATTATAGAATAGGATGTGCTTCAGTTAATTAATTTAGTAGCATAAAGTGTACTGAAGCGTCGAAGGACAGTCCCATCGTAGAGTTCACACTGTCGGCCGTCTTTCTTTGACTCAAGTTCGGTACATTTTCCCAACTTTTGATGTAAAATGAAGTTACTTTTCGTCAACCTGATTCTTTTAACGAGGTGGTCAATATTATGCCAATCTTCGACTATTGACTGCTCCATCTACGTCAAACGACGATTCCCATTATATATCCGAAGTGGGGAATTTATATCGTCCCAGCAATTCCAAACGGATTGGACAATAATTTTGGATCCTTCACATCCGCATGCTGAAAAAAATAGCTCATTATCCTCCGGTTCAGTTCCTCGAAAGCAAATAAAATGGAGCCACCACTGTTCCGTTGTATTCACATTTGCGTCACCAAACACAATAAAAGATTACTTGGAAACATTTCTGCATCACATGTACGCACCAAGCGCTTACTTTGTTCATATATATAATTATCATAATAAGCAAACACCTCCACGTGAAATTGAGGCAACATCAGCTAAGCTTTTATTCTACAGTTGGAATGAGGGAAAGACGTATTTCTACGACAAGATCTTTCCGAAATTCATCCTTATTTCTGAAAAGTATAAATCCTTTTTGGAGATCTTGAATACCGTAAGTCATAACCAGAATATGAATTTGATAGCTGTACAGATACCACTACCGAACTCTAAAACAATGTGCTTCCCAATCGTTAACGGACCAAGATTATATATCAAGTATATCATTTCGAAACAAAATGAAAATAGTCCCTTCATGCGACCGTCTATTTCCCCATGTGATGCATTACATAATTCTTTGCTAGCTTTAGAAAGCAAATTTAACGTCACAGTAGTCCAAACAATGGCAGTTAATCGAATACATGTCAACCAAGCATTATGGAAGTATTCCATTGCACACACTTCGGAAATACAGGTTTTCACTGCAGCTAAAAGTCAGCCAAAATTGCGAGTATTTTATTGCAGAGAGTATACATCAACGTATGAAGCCGGTTTGATGGCTTGGTTGGGTGAACTTCATTGCTCTGTTTGGTTGGCATTATTCGTAATAGCATTTCTGTTACCGCTAGTAAACTGCAACATCAATGATGGAGATATTTGCAATGTCCTACATTCACTATCATGGATAGCTTTTATGGAGATTGGTCTACTTTTTAGACAAAGTAGTAAAAACCAATCAGCTACATATTTCATTCTTTCTGTGACCTTTCTGACAATAACGACATTATATGAAGCCAACTTTACCACTAACTTACTAGCCCCACCGGCCCAAGAAACGTATAAAACTGTAGAACAATTGAAAAATAACTCATATGTCATGTTATTAAACCAAATGCAATTTGAAAATAAAAAACTTCTATCATATTTGTATGCAGAATTTCTCCGCAATGGAATAAAATTATATCCATTGAACGTTGATGAGACTCAAAATGCGATATATTTTCGTATCCTGCAGAAAATAGCCATAGTCACCCTCTTGGATTCCGCTACTGCTGATAATTACATACACCGAATAACGAAAACCTCTGGGCGCTTTTGCAGTCAGATTGTATTCTCTCATGGAATTTTTATGCTGTATAATAAGTTTCAAACAATCAATAGTAACCAAATGCAAAGCTTCATTCAAGGATTGTTGGAAAGTGGATTCATTAAATATTGGGATACATTTGAAGCGAGGGAACAAAAGTTGGGAGGAAGTAAACGAGATGATTTCATGACAAATTTTGTAGAAATTGCTTTTAACTTTTCGCAAGCCTATGGAGTTGACCTAACGATGGACGAATTTTTAACAAAGGAATCACTTGACTTTATAACCCTTACTGCTTTAAAACCAATATTTTGCGTCTTTGGGCAAGTGTTAGGTATTTCAATGATTGTTGCATGCTTTGAAATCAGAACAAGATTAGTTTCAGCGCTAAAGAATGGTTTTAGAAATGGGTGTTAAATATTAAAAGGTTGCTGTAAATGCTTAAAGGCTTAAAGGTCAATACATTTACTTATATTGCCTTCGTAGGAAATGTTTTCTATTACATGTAGTTTTCATTTTGATTTAAGTTCATATTTTAAGTTCTGATCGCCGGCAAAGATATTTTTTTTTATTTTAATAAAATTATTCAAGTTATAAATGAACTCGTAGTATTTATTTGGTTTCTCCCAAAGGGTACCTAACCACCTTACATGAGTAAGACTGTCAGGGTTAGTAATTGCTGGGTGATGTGACATCTGCCGATGGATTTAATCCATCGTTGGATATCAAAACAAACAAACAACTGATCCAACAAAGAGGATAGGTGTCACATCACTCCCTCACTCCTAATCTCCTATACTTTAACATTGAAGCCATCAATCATATGTTAATCATATGGGGATGTCAACAAAAAGTATCGTTGTAAACAAACCGTATCACTCACGGTCTTTTCAACGTTTTTCTGCCACCCTACTATGTTACCGCTTTCACAATTTCTATTATTTTTATACAATACTTCTATGGTTTCTCCCCATGTTCTTAGAAAGTAAACATTAAATAGGGTTACATTAAGGATGCTCATAGCATGAGCTTCCGCATAAAATATGACCCTCTCTAAATCGACAATTCAACTTTTAATGCATTTCATACATGTAGAAAACTACAGAATTACATTTCAACATTATGCATTTCAAACAGGAGTATAAAATCATTCGAATTATTAACTCAACTAAAAATCTATGCTTCAAGGTATTATTACCAAACTGCATGTAAATTGAACAAATGACGGAAAAAGAGCACTTTCCATTTCATCTTTGTCATCGGGAAGGAATTTATGAATTTAAACATCGCCATCTTAGCAATAAGGATGTAAATGGGCCGATTACCATTCTGTAGTAGAAGTGAAAGTGAGCCTTGCTTTATGACTATCGGAGATGTAAACGTAAAATGGGAACATGTTCCCATTCATTCCCGCGGCGTATTTGAACCTGGCCAGAATTTCCTTGTGGTGATAATTGTAAAATAATAAATTAATTGGATTAAAATTATCTAATTGGGCTAAAATTATTATAATCCAGTGCTATTGTATACGGTGTAGTTTAAACTAATGGAAAATTAAAAAAATATTGCTAATTGGTTCTAAATTATACAAATTTTGTAACTGACCATGGTTCAGTACGTTTTAGAATAGAGTCCGGTGGTTTCAAATATTGCCCCAAATTGGCAATTAGGTTTTACAACGGAAGTCTATTCTATTAACCTATGCGGGTAATTCGGGTTTTTCTTTAATAGTCGGATATATAATTGGTATAATTAGTTTCGTATAATATACATAAAATTAAAAGTAAAATTCAAAATTATTTATTAGTTTAATTTTATTTTTATAGTGTTATAGCTTGTAAACCAGTTATGTCAACTAAACGCCACTAACACTTTAATAAAGGAAAATTGAAATTGGTAAATAGGGGATATCATACTAGCACTATATGATAATGGAAAGCCCTTTTCCAATTGTATCATTTCTGGGAAGTTAACATTCGGAAACTTTTTGTAATTATCATACATCAATGGCTGGGATTCTGGGATTATTGCCATCAATATACATGAAAACCATGTCATTACATGAAAACCTTGATTTAGATTGATAAGAAAGTTTGCTTAAACTTTAAACTCAGAGAAAGTTGGGGCTTTTGGTGAAACCATTGACAGCTTTTTTATAAAAATGAAAGTTTTTAAGAAAAAAAGGACTAAGATAAAAGACACTTGGCAAATTGTCAACTAAAGCATTGAACATAGGACATGGGAAAATTACATTCTTTATTTTTATGAAATTTATGTCACGTTCTGGATTCCGGTCTCCGTTTTGAAGACCCCATTTTATTACCAAAGTCAAAGATAAGCACAGCAGGGGAATCTTGTTAATCCATCTTAGAATTTTATTCCTTATTTTGGCTGGGCGATTTTTACATGTGAAGTGTGTTATATATTATAATATATGCTGACATGTAGTATGAAAACATAAATTCGTTATGATTTTGTAGCTTTGTTTACTTTTCCATAGATAGGAATTTTAGCTTTTAGACACTCAGGATTTAAAAGCCCGAATAACGGGGTCATATGTTTATATTTAAATCCAATTTTAAAAAACTACTTGTAATTAGTATTGTTGATCCCTCAATGCATTCAGCATTTTAACCGGAAATTACTTTTTAAAAATTGCTCATGAATGAAAGCTAAATAATTCTATTTAAATGTCTATTTCACAACATCTCTGAAGCTAAACACAAACTGTGACCCCCCACTACGCGATCCTTTTCAAAGCGACTGTACTAGAATGTCATTTCACCCTTCAAAATGAATCCATTGTATCCCTCTATTCCCTGAAATGGTACAAGGACAACCATGAGCTAAAATTAATGCTGTCAACCCTGATATGAAACTGGTCAATCGTTTAATTTCCAACCAGAAAATATACAAATTAAATAAATGTTAATTGAAAAGGAGACGTGGTCCGTGATTTGTAAAGCTATTTATTAATTAAGTGTAGACTGTCCAGGGTCTACCAAAGGAATGATCCGGAATAATGTTTTACAATATATTTTATGTATGAAGAGATCTTTGTAACTATACTAAATACAATACGCTGTTGTCGTCTTTTGAGAGCACGGTCAACTTACTCATAACTTCATTCAAGGAAGTAAGTAAGTAAAGAAAGGGAAATTTTTAATAGCATATTTCGAGAGGTATTTATTTGCTTATTTAAAGTATTGTGTTTTTTTTGTAATGTATACTGATTGCGAGAGTTGCAACTTACTTTTATTTGATTAGCTATATAAGTAGTTTTACATTCTGGATAAATATTTCATTTTGATTTCTTAACGTTAACCGTCATAAGGTACCTATAAATATGAATAAATGTATTCAATTGATAAAAATCTTTTTTAATTCTGACCATCACCCAAATAATAGTAGATTTGTAGAGCAATGACAAAACCTTTAAACGTGCTCCAATCGTTAATTTGTTCTTAATGTCTGCTATTTTTACTTTTATCATAGCTCCTTTACGCAGTTAATTCACTAACATTGAATGACCATTACTGTATTATACCTTGACATGTAATAAATTAATACTTATCTAGAATATTTGTCTCTAATTTTAATCTATTAAAATTTGAAGTATCAATTTTATTAAATTTATTGTTAGTTTTATGGAGTGGGCAGAAACCTTTAATTCAGCGGTATTCTTTTTAAAGGTTTTTTGTAAGCGGGTTGATGAACATCTAATTATTTACAGTTCTTCATAAAATGTTGAGTGATCTTTACTTCAGAATAGTTGGAATTGGTTCAATTTTGGAAGAATACCTGGGAGTCCTCCCTTTTAAATACAAATGGACCTCGCGATTGTACTACAGTACCCCCAAATCAATATCTAAATGTCGACGTTCATTTTATTTGTTGAGTTGCTGCTGTTTCTATTTATTGTTGAGGGCCGTACATGCAAAATCACAGAATGGCATAATTGCGCTGAACATTTTATTGAGTAGTTTTCTGTTTGTTTTTGTTCAAACCTTCGTGCTAGGAATTGTTTCTCTAAATCCTGAGGAAACATGTGAAGTTGTGAATTCTGGATTTCTTTATTTCACAAAATTCAGAGGTTAGAGATGTTATTAAATAATTTATAAATGTTTGATTGCCACCTTTTATACTTTCTACTTTTCAGAACGTTGGCTGTTTCATGAGAATCCCAATAAACTAAGGATTAACTACATATTTGATCATTTCCTTCTGTTTTTATGTGTCTCATTCATTGCAACATATACAGCGGCTGTTTTGCATCACATCTTCTTTCCAAACTTCATTGTCTATCCCAATAATTGTTTCACGTCTGCATTTCAAAGCAATACTCTTCTCCGGCTACTTTTGGGTCTATGTGTATCAATCGTACTCATGATCCTGCATGCATTTGGTCTATTTCTTTGTACAGTTGTGATGACATTAGCATTCGGAATTACTCCAATTCTACTAACAGAATTTCGTCCACTGACAAGAAGACGGACTGAACATCGTACCCCAAAAGAACTGAGAAAACCTTTCAATCTTTCTCTCGAATATCGCACTTTAGAGGTTCTGCATATAAAATGTATGAACCTTGCAGGAGTAGCGTTACTTCCAATGCAATCAGTCGTGGCTCAAATGGTCATAATCTCAAACAGTATACTGTTTCTGCAATGGCATCAAATGGATTCTATGACAATGTTGTTACTTGCAGTAATTGGCTTTGTTTGGCAATTTGCATGGGTTTTGGTTCTCACAGTCGCAGCAAAGTATAATCTAAACGCTCAAAGAACGGTGAAGTCGTGGACAAATTTAAAATTCTCAACTGTTGAGGAGAAACAATTCATGAAAAAATTTGCAAAATCTTGCAAACCACTTGTAATTGGCACAAACGGGATTTTTAGTATTCGAATGAAATCCATTCTAAAATTCATGCAAGGGAATGTCAGAGGGACATTTAGAACTATTGTGGCTTTGAAGAGCTATGATAACGTGAAAGGAACCCTGATGTTTCTGAAAAATGTTGTTGATTAATTAAAGTGTATTGTGTTTTCTTCTTTCTTTGATTAAGTTTTAATCCACGCATTTATTCAGCTTTTGAGTATTTCAGATGCTTATTTTCCCAATTAAAAGTTACAAGAACAAAATTCTAAACGTATATATTGCAGTATATAGATTAGTATCCTAAAGCTTTTTATTCCAACAACTTCATACTTATAATTAGTGGTTTTGGAATTTGGGAGGAGTAATATTTGTATGTTCTATTTAATCGTCGTTTGTATGTTAATAAATTTGAGAATGATGCTTATTAAGTATATGAAAAAGTTAAACTTTTATATTTTGTTTTTTTGAACTATATATAAATAAATAAATATCTATAATTTTTTACAAACTTACCAAGATTGTGATTGTAGTACTGAAGAAACTTTATATCATGCTTTAATTGCATGCAACAAATACAACCTAATTCCGCCCGAATGAATGCAATCTTTAACTTTAAATAAAAAAAACAGAAGTGTTAAGTAAAATTTATGAGAGCAAAAAAAAGATGAGTCTAAATTTTTTAAGAAAAGCTTTTGATATCCGAACTATTTAGCTGTGTATTATCAGGAAAATACTATAATCAGATGTCAGACTAAGCACAAGTCACAATTTTAACTCTCTGACCAAAAAATTCATAACAGCAGTGTTACTGCAATTTTTAAGTATCAAATTATATCAATAGATAGTTTTATTTATACGGGATTATGGGGTAATCTCACTGGACTAAATAAGCTCTCTCACAAGACAAGACTATGTTTTTGTTTAAAATTAAATTTTGGTATTATGCATTTTCGATTGCATTTAAAATACTTTTTTGTATTTTGAGCGTGGTATTTTAAATAGTATATTTTGTATTTTCATATTTTGGGCCTTGCAAAGTATTTTGTATTTAGATTTTTTGAAAGCGGTAAAAGTATTTTGTATTTAGATTTTTTGTAAGCGGTAAAAGTATTTTGTATTTGAAGTTTTAGTATTTTTCCCCACCTTGCTAAACCATTCCACTTCGCACACTAAAGAAAAAGTCGTCTAAATCTGATGAAGATTCGGAGTATAAAATTGACAAGGCCCCTTTTGAGGTAAATAAGGGACCTTCTGCACAACATGAACAATCAGTTTCTGTTAATACCGAAATTGGTAATTTTGAGGTTGAAGATTCGATATTCTTTCGAAAGAAGGGATGAATACCTTTCGAAAGATTAAGAATGTATTACAGTACTTCTAAAACATTAAGCCTAATTATAATATTAGTCTATTCAAATTCAGACCGTACGATAATGTGGTATACTGTCAAACTTAATCCTAATTAATGACATGCACTGGTTTCCAAAGAAAGTATCTCCTATTCGTGTCAGCGTTTCTTTCCGAACGTGAAAGATCCTAACAGAACAGCTTTTTTTCAAAAAATACAGATACAACATCAATATAATTGTTTTTGAACCTCTGGAGCCCGTTGTAGGATAACTCTTCCCGAGTATGAATCGTGATACAAGACCAAATTGGGTTGAGTAGAATGCAAATTTCTGGAAAAGTTACGCGTATTCCGAAGAAAAAAAACCTTTTCCTCCATGCGATGAATTTCCGGAATTCCGTCATAATCCGCGGAGGTTAACTGTGAATTACTGATAGAAACAACAGGAGTGCCTGAGGTCAATCTGGCTTGGGATGTTACTCCCATTTGCTGAGAATTAAATAATAAATCTCGTGATTATATAGAATTTTTATGTGTTATTAAAACCAATTCATCCGATGCGCTTTCAATGGTATAGGAAGATATGTTTGTTGCAACTGCCTGCCTGAACAACTTCCCACGCTTTTGAGAGGAATTCCATTTTTTTTAATTTTTACAAAAATGGGAACGCTTTACCAGTACTAATTTTGGGGACAAATTTTTCAATTATACACATACTGTGAAATTTTTTAACGATATAATAGGTTGTTCTCTGGTTTACGTCCGCCGTTCCTCTTGATACTTATCATAACACATAATTTAAATAACTATTTGGAATTCTGAGATAAGAGATAAAAGCCGCACAACTGAATGAAGACAATTAAACTGTATA
>JAQFZB010000787.1:0-10750 GCA_034695165.1 Desoria trispinata | reverse complement strand
TTGCAAATCTGTAAATACGAACGAATATCAGCAATCAACATTTTATTAATCATAATTTCGATAGTAGAGCTACAAAACCAGGATGTTATTTGTCCCTAAATATGGTATGCGATATATGTGATCTGAAATTGATTGTAGTACCTATTATGCAAAATGTTTCTCTAAATCCTTAAAAAGTATAAAGAGGTTAATATTTGGTGTAAAATGACAATTTATCAGTTTAATAAGTTAAGTGAGTGATGAAAACATGAAAAATTGTTTGTAATGGTGAGTAACTAATTAAAAAAATGAGATTCTCATTATGCCCCATATATAGTCAAATATATGCTTAAGTTTTAATATGATATAAAAATGAATAATTACACAATGAATATATTCAAACCGCACTCATTTTTATTCTTAACTTTTACTCGCATATTCAATCCGTGGGTGTGATAGACTTGATAACAATGATATTATTGACATGACATTTATTATGTTTAGTATTACACATTGGTTGTTGGTGGTTGGCTGGTGAGTGAGTGGTTAATGAACGATGGATGAACTCATTTTTTATTATTAGATCTTGTTGGTGGATTGACGACGAATAATTTTACGACTTCTCCATTATTCTTACAATGAAAGTAAAAAGTGTTTTTTTAGTGTACGAAATACTCATTTTATAAAGGGTGACGACAGACGCCCACAAAATTACAATAATTCTAATTTTTTCATTTTTTATTATTGTAGAATTATTACATGTTTTTACGTTTTATTCCATTCTACAATTACAATTGCAAATGTTAATATTAATAACCACCAGCTATAATTATGTATATGTAAATATTATTATTATTGATTACTCCTCGGATTGATCATTTTGTACAACAATACTATATATCTATATAAGTTTACTTATTAAATTATGTAGTGTAATTATACAATTTACACAATAGTATATCTATACTAATTATAAAATGATTAAGGAATATTTACATATAATCTACAAACTATTATACATATATATGTATATGTTGTATATAGGAAACGCACAAACATGCTGTTGTTATCCTAATAATTCGTTACACAGTTTTGGTAATCGTTCTCCCTTTTTATATGACGACGATGGGATTTATTTTTGGAAAACTACAGTTTTATTATTGGCAGTATATTTGTATGCTTATTTATTGGTTGGTTGGTTGGTTGGGGTTTTTTTTATTTAAATGTTGGAAATTATAAAATGTCATGAAAAAACACAATCATTTTATTATGTCGTGATAGTGATAGTAGTATGTGTTGTTATTGTAGGAACTTGGAATTACTTTACATGACTTTTAACAACTGCCTCTGTGTTATGAATAATGCTAACACCACTACTCATCTCTATTACTTTGTCAGTTTTTTTTCAAATTTTTAAATTTAATAAAATGCTACAAATAAATACAAGAATTATGCAATAATTATGGTGTAAAAATGAATTTGACTTTTTATAGTTTATAATAATAATAGTAGTATTTTGTCATAAGAGTAATATAAATAGTATAGTAGTGGTTTGTATTCAGTCAGAAAACATTGCATTTTCTCCGGTGTGAAACATATTATAAATAAAATGTAAAATTATTGGTCTCTTCTTGTTATTCTCTCTTCTGTCTTTTATGTATTGACCGCATTTTAAAATGTTGACTCAAAACATTTCTTCCTAAACTAACAACCAAATTGACTTTAAACAATTGAGAAACCGTATGTAATTATAATTAGAATTCTGTGGACTTTTCTAATATATGTTCTACCATATAGCAATAATATATCTACTTTTCTTATCAATTACCTACATCATCAATTTCTATATGATTTTTTGGTGTGTTGAACCCTGTTTGATGCTTGCTCTGCTGCTGAATTAAAATAATTCTCTAAGCCATTATTCTAGCGTTCTTTCTCCTTTCTCTATATAGTCTACAAGAGTGGTAAAAGTTATATGCTACTGTACAACTTAATTCAATGAAGAACTCTATAAAATCAATAATAATAATAGTAATAATTAACATGACGTTAAATCGTAATCACATGAACATCTTAAAAAGCCATTAATTGATTTATATTTATTTAATGAAACTCACCGGCCTCTTACGCTTTAAAAAACGACTTTGTAGGAAATTCAGCAATGACGTAAACCGGGAAGACATCGGACAATTTCAAGTGTACAAAATTTCATTACTATATTTATCATTATGATTATTATTGTTTTTCTTTTTACACGCTATCCATCCGTAGCTCAACCGGTTCTATCTTGTATCGTCTTCATATTAAATATGATGCAATTGTAATTATGTATGCTGTGTCACCATCATCGGGTTTTTATTCACTAACCATGAACGACTAAACTAATTACGAAATGAACGATTACGATTTAAATAAATTAATGTGGGGGAAAGTAGGAAAACAGTGTAACATGGAATAATGTTTTTTGATATTATTCTTTGTAATGGATTTATAAGGGTAGTGTGCATTCCTTTGTGCGTATTTGTGTTTTAATTTTTCAGCACCAAGACTATATATGCCCCGTTTCTTCCCCTTTGCTAAATTATAAAAGTCCAAGAAAACCTTTACTATAAAAAGTAAAATACGCTATATATGTATAAATACGTTAACAAGGGGATTTTAACTTTTAATCATATATATGAAAATGAATAACTACTGACTGTTGAGGGGAGATAGATGGTGGTGTCTTGGATATGTATTTGGGGATGATGTAAACGGAAGAAATGGAAAATGCCATGGTGGCAGGAGTCAAGTGGTGTCTTTGGAATTAGATTCGTCAGTTTGTTGGTCCAATGATGATGGAAATGACTGATTACCCAACTCAAGTTTTACGGACGCTGCAACCGCCGCAGCAGCTAAATTGTTCTGATTGACCACGCATTTACGCATATGTTTCTCCAAAGTAGATGGGACTGAGAATGGCATGTCACAGAAACGGCAGCGGTACACATCTTTCCCCAGACGCCCATGTGTCTTCATGTGACGAGTTAGTTTAGAGCTCTAAGAAAATTAAAATAATTTTTCTATTAATTAAATCATTTAATTGTTTCAACTAAACGCTGATATTATTTATGTGGCTTTAGAATGAACTTTTAATATTATTGTTTCCGATAGGATTTTAATCCATCGGAACTTAAATTTAAAAAAAGTAATAGAAAATGTAATTGAATTATTACCTGAGCACATGCATAACTGCACAGTTCACATTTGTATGGCTTTTCTCCAGTATGGGATCTACGATGAACTGTCAAATTGCTACAGTTTTTGAAAACTTTTCCACAAAACTCGCATGTATCATTTCTTCTGGACTCTTTCTTCAAAGGACCCAATTGATTACTCAAAGAAGGAGTTCCACTTTCCCCCCGAAGTCTTTCTGCTTTCACTCTCAACTTTTCCGCTCTGGCTTCAGCTCCACTGCTACGACCACCCCCACTGGTTTCTGAACCACCACCACCCACAGGACTTTCTCTTGAAGCATTTAAAAAGTTCATGTGATCTCTTCCTGGTAACCATAATCCAGCTGCATAAAGTCCTTCCGGTGATTCTAACTTCATTCCCATTCCTTTTGGAGTATCAAATGGAAATAACGGTGGTCCGGATCCAACAGGACCCCCACTACCAGTCAAGAGGTCAAATGGGGGCGGGGGTAATCCTGGAACACCTATTGGTGGGGAACTTCCCTCGTTTCCATTAGCTATGGATCGATCTTTGATTAGTTTAGAATAAAGTTGCGACTCTTTCAGAGCTTGACGATAAGCTTCACTGTATTGGGCAATATTGTTGAGACCAAACCGATCGATTAATTCACCCACAAGAGAATTGGGACCACCCAGTCCTCCCATGGGTAGTGAAGCCTCAATGCTACCATGACCACTGCGGCGTCCATTTCCACCTTTACCGCCATTCTCTTTATCTTTACGTGTGAGATCTTCGGGTTGATTTTCGTTGTTCCCTTGTTTACGACTTCGTTTTACTTCTGGCTCAGTTTCAGAGTCCGAGTCAATAAAGTCATCAAAATTGTCGTTGTCATCATTTTCAATGTCATTATCATCATCATTGTCAATGGAGGAATCGTCAGCACCCCCGAGGGATTTTGAGTCAAAGTCTCTTTCTTTTTCAGATGGCTCAAGCTGATTATTGTGAATTGCGATTGACTCTAATTTATTTGATTTGGTTGTTTTAACACTTTGGTTGACTTCGAACGTCTTGAGAGTGTCTTTGAACATTGGCAGTTTTTCTTTCAAGAAATCCTTCTCTGCAATTCTCTCTTTGCTTTTCTCCTTGTCGTTTGACTGACTGAGATTCAATGATTCATTTTGATGATCGATGACGTCCAATATGCCTTTATTCTCAGAAGGAGTGCCATTGGTAGAAGAATTATTATTATGCTCTGAATCGGATTTCGACTCAAAGCCAAGATCTTGATGAGATGAAGAAGAAGAATTGGGTCCAGAAGATGTAGTTCCACTACCCCCACTAGTGGAACCAATACCTGAAGTAAGGGGTGTTGGAGTAGAGGCAACGGGACTATTGCAGTCCCCCATTTCAGGTGAGGCTTCTCTGTGGAGTTCACGGGGAGTAGTGAGATGAAGAGGGAGTTGATGAGGGGCATTATTTAATAGAAGACTATCGTTAATCTCCTGGGCATGTTGTGATTGCAAATGTCGACGCAAACGACCACTGGACGTAAATGTTTGACTGCATTTGGGGCACTTGTGTGGGGGATTTGAACCATGAGTTCTACGATGAGCGATTAATGTACTCTCAAAGCGAAACCCCTTTCCACAAACGTCGCAACATTTATCTCTTCCTGCAGGAAACAAAAATAGAAAAGTTTTAAAACAAAAGAAAGTAAATGAAGCTAATGAAGAGAAAACTAACACTCGAGAAATGCTTAAAAGAATTATTAAAAATTATGAATAAATTACTGACCATTTTCCGGGGACATTGGAGAAGGGGGTGTCATCGCTGGTTTCCCACCGTAATTCGGGCTACTAGGCGAAGGTGATACACTTGATCCACCAGCCAATTGTCTCAGTCTTTGCGAGTAAAAGTCCATGGGTTCAGCATTGTTGGAGTGACTCCTTGAAGCAGCTGCAGCTGCTGCTGCCGCTGCTGCCATTTCCAATGCAGCCCTTGGGTCAAAGGGTAATGGTCTTAAGTCACTGTGGAGAAAAAGTCTGGGATTATTTTGCATATCACTGATAGAGCAGTTGTTGGAATTGTTGCCATTAAGAATGGGATTGTTCAGATTGTTAGAATTGGTCGGAAGAAAAGATTGTGGGCCATTGCCAAGATGATGATTCTGATGAACTTGGCTCTGTAGTTGATGATGATGCTCAAGAAGAAGATTGCCCAGAGATACAGACGGAGAAGAAGCAGAAGAGGAAGAAAGATTGTTAGTAGAGTTATTAGGAGTTGTGGTCACAGGAGGCAGAAAAGGATTCATGAGTCCTCCTAAGTGGCAGTGACTAAGGTCCGAGGAGGGGGCTAACCTGTTTCCATGACTACTTCCCGTTGACGATGGTCCAGTTGATACAGTTGGATTTACATTGACTAATTGTTCCACTGCTCTGAAATCATGACTAAAGGAAGAATTGGCTGAATTTGAGGCCGTGGTGGTCGTTGATGGTGGTCTGGGTGGAAAAGGGAACGGCTGAGGAAAGGGGAATCTCAAGAGCCCAAATTCGGATCCAAAAGGGTTCACTCCACCACTTGTTGGGAGACGACTATTTGGAGAAGGACTTGCATTTGCACCGCAATTGTTGTTTGAATTTGTAGAAACCAACGACGCAAAAGATCGAGAAAAAGAAGCACGCTCTCCAGTGCGATCTCGTTCGTGCTCGCGACGATGTTTCTGTGAATGATGATGGTGATGATGATTGCTGAGTGGTGTTGAGCTTCCACCCGTTGATGAAGAAATACTACTTGGAAGTGGAAAGGGGGGCACCGGTGGTCCTGGGGTTAAAAGTGTCGAGCCAAGAATAGGGGAGTTGGCTGGCGTCACATTTCCACCACGGGATTCCGAATCGCATATTTTCACTCCATGATTTTCCTGGACGTGTTGTATCAATGGCCATGCGGACAGAAATTGTTCTTTGCATGTTGAACAAACAATTCTGTTGGGTTCTGAAATGATAAATTATTCAAGTTAATTTCATCATTCAAATCTATTTATTAAATGACCACTGTGATAAAATGAAATAATCTATTATTGCATTTATAGTCCACCAAATCTAATACATTCAAAACCATCCTCCTCATTCACAAATGCCCAAACAAACTGCATGTTAGAATAAAAAACAGAAATCTGTGAATTTATTAGAAGTGATTGTGACATTCGATGACAAGTTAAAGTTTCAATATTGCATTTCACGATACGGAAAAAAGGACATTTCCATATGAATGACCCACGTTACGAGAAAGAAGATCAGTTTAAAGTAACCCTTTCCTAGAGGATATTTTCACGGACTTGATAATATATATAAATATAATGTTTCTTTTCCCCGATTCCTATCCCCTCATCACAATCCCGTGTGTGTCTGGAAAGAATCCCTCAAAAATTATCGGTCACTTCGAACTCCTGTTCTGACATTATATATTAGGATTTGTGACTTTTTTCACAACAGTGGTTAAACAGGGTTTAACCCCTAAAAACATTGTAGACAATGTACAAACACCCAAGAGAGGGAAAAATTTAGAACCCTGTGGGATTTTCCATCTTCGGCCAATGTCCTCAGTTCCAGAAGAAAATCATGAGGATGATGATCATGTGGATTTATTTGGGACAAGACAATTTGGATTCTCAGGAGGATGCTCATCAGAACTGAATGTGATGGTAATAACCCCTCTCGTGATATCAATCACCAAATATGAAGGAAATTCATTCAAGTGGACAAACGACAAGTTTCACATCACTTAAAAGAAAGATATTGAGGCAGGATGTAATCGATGATTACAGAGTAGTGCCCGGACAAAGACAAAATATGGAACGATTTAACTCTTAATTTAAAATGATTCTTGGAAATATATCTCAGCATGATTTCTTTGAATATGTTAGTACAAGTTATTAAATACCTCATCATAAAGTGGAGATAAACAATTGACCATTTTAATTTCTCAGTTTTGTTCCTCATACTTGTCTTGAAGTTAGACTAATTAAGATGTTAAATCTAATTCTTTCTTTTGTAATTGAGAGAATAATTGTTATTTTTGCAAATGTTTTGGCAAACTCCCTAACGTGATGATAATTATAAAACATAATTGTTTGATTGAGAAACGTTTATTTTGAAATGTTAATATCTTTTTCTGAGAAGAAGTAATGCCTGCTACCAGTCTCATGGGGATCAATTGTCCTCCTTTATTTCCCAATGGTCACAATGGAAGCAGAGATTCAAATATACATTCGAAATATATTCTGTCTTGTCTGTCAGAGAATGTAATCATGAAAAATGTAACAATTCCGGAATCTTTAACGAATTCAACTTTTATGTTAAAAAGTGTTTTAAAGTACTGAATAAATTCAGAGGTGTAGAAATAGAAATCGCTGTGTAATCAGAGAAGGATGAGCAGGAACCCCGGAGGACTAATTCTTGGAAGTGGGAAACAATTGCTGTGAGTTCACTTCCATTGTTGTTGTCTACTTCTTCATATAATTGCTGCTTACTCACAGTCATCCTTTTTACTATTATTCACATCTTCTATTTGTTTTCTTGGGAATGTATTCAATTCAATTTCAATCCGTTGATTTGGTCGACATGGACATCCGACCAAGATATACAAGGTTAGTTATACCAGAAAAATCTGTATAGCCATAGCATATGGAAGGACAGAAGACAAGAGTAAGTTTTACTTATGTTTGCACCCTGTGTTTTCTGCCGAGGTGACAATGTCGAATTGTCGAATTGTCCGCACTCTACCACCCCACGTAAGAAATGAAAGTTTAGGTAGAATTGGTAAAATGCCTCGTCATCTCATAGTTAGAGGCCTGACCAACTTGTCCAGACCACCACCATAACGGATGACATGGTACAGAATCCCACGAGAATCACACCAATCCCATTATTATTAGGTATATATATATACTGAAAGAGTCGCCACACAAAGATGAAAAAGTTGCATAAGAAATAAGAAAGAAAAGTCCCAGTTGTTTGTCCAACTGCCTTCCGGCTACTGAGCCATGGGATGCAATTGTCTTTCTTCTAATGTGTGTGATGTGGAAAAATAAAAAAAGACCTTAATTCAATCAAAGTGTTTCACCAACCCTCCAAATTCAATAAGGTTGGGATTATTTTTATCATTTTCACAGGAAAGGGGATACCCACCCAACAACAAATGCTAAACTAAGAGAACTGCGATTCTACCAGAAAATTTAACTCCTTGAATCTGCCACGATGATGACATCTTCAGACAGACATGGACCAAGGACTTTTATAATGAGTAATCCTAAAGAACTGCAATTGATTGGATGGTACTTGAAACCTTGAAAGACGACAACGTGATCTGGTCTCAATCTTCTGATCTCATAAATTGATTCCCTCCGGTCATACAACCATAAGAATTCATTGTTTACTACATCCCCATGTCAATGCAAAAATATCTCAGAAATTAATATCTCTTGAAAGCCATATAAAATGATCATCCCGGGTATGAGAAATCCGGTATGAATAGTCTGATCTATGCCTGTGCATAAATAAGAGTGTATTTTCTTGGTTGTTGTTATGTAAAGTGGATCTACTAGGAATATAAATTCATAATCTTATTGTGACTTTGAATGAAAGTGGACACCAAGAAAAGAAAATAGACTGTCAGCACTGTCAACGTCAACGAAATGTCAGCATGTCACGACTTTCAACTTTACTTTCTCATTTATTAGAAATGTAGGGTGCCATTGGACTTTCCACACATAATGAATATTCCAAATATTCAGACTTTGTACTTAAAAATATATATAGTATATATGTTGAATACAATGAGCAGAAATCTTTTAAATCAATATGAAAAATAAGAGACTTATTCTATTGTCACATGTTGCCAATATTCAATATGTAGATATAGATAATAAAACTCTACAGATCTTAAACTGGGGTTTATTTAGAATAGGAATCTATTGGTGCATTGTGAAACCATAAAGTTTAGAATTTAGATGAAAGACACGCATAGTATCATCATTTAAAAGATCAATTTGAGTCATCTTGGACGTTGTAAGTTCACAGAGAGTGGACTTTATTGGAACATAAAATAAACATCACCACGAAGGATCCACGAAACGAATGGAGCTAAAAGTAGTGATGGTGAAAGGCTTAAAAATCTGTCAGTGGCTTCTCTGCATGATGATTGTGGTGAAGTGACGAGGGAACAATACTCTTGATAAGAACTTAACTCCCAAAGAAAATGCCAGGGTAAGGAAGGCCAAGAGTTGTGGACATTGGAAACCATGTCGAATAGAACGAGTAGATAAACCCTATGCACTGGAGCGGACACTTTCTCCTCTTCACATAAATCACCCATGCGGGCATTATCGGAGAGAAGAGATATCCCAAGTAGCTTCTCTTTCAAATCCATTGTTCCCGAAAAATTGAAAATCGGTCAGAGTATTTTTCCTCCCTTGGCCATTTACTCCCCTGATAATGTTTTAAAGTTTAAATCCTATATCGATACGGCAGTAATGACTATCATTTCTTTTTTTTTCTTCCTCTTTTGTGATTCAGTGGGGGGAACCCGACCGGACATTCGCATATTCACATATCCCATTTCGGGAAGAAGATTTTAAACTCTCTTGAAGCCCAAATCGGACCATCCCACCGGGTGGTATTTCCATTTTTAAAATCACCCTCACGATTTTCATCCGCTTCGGTGACTCACAATATATATACTAATACATCTACTAAGTACATGAATATTTTATACACTAAAAGATCAACATTGATCACCTTAAAACTCTTAAATCATCATTTCTTTTTTAATATTCAATATTTATAATCATCTCAACATGCAATACCCATCAGATTCCTACCACATAATAGCCAATGTATCTATACTATATGAAAATTTGAATTCGTCCTACATTAAAGACGGAAGTTGAGGGTAAAATTTGAAACACAAGTCATGGTTTTTAAATTTATCTCCCCTACGCGTGTATTTAATTAGTGAAACATGATGGCTATACAGTGGCTTCTTCTCTCCCGGGTATTTGCATTCATCCGCCCATTTACTTATGATAGATAATAATGATGAGAGAGTAATGCGGGTAGAAAGAAAAAATAATAGGGAAGAAAAAAATACCCGGATGATCTACCTCCAATCAATCCATTATATGAAAACTACCCGTTGTGCTCACTAACTCTTTCCCTTTTTAATATTTTCTAACGTGTTGTCCACCGTCCACATTCGTCAAACTAAAAAAAGTAATAATTTTCCACAGTAATTTGTCTACCCCTCCTGTTATCATGTAGTTTTCATTAATTGGGTGGGTGACACGTGTCAAAGTCCAAAAGTCCAAGAGACAGAGAGAATAAGAGGAAGAGAAGATTTGCAAAATAAACTTAGACGTAATATAGTAATATTCTGTGATGGTGATGCAAGTGACCAGATGAATTTAAATTATAGTTGCGTAGTTAATGGGGCTCACTTAGTGGCACCTATGACTGAGATGACATAGGTGGAGAAGAAGACGACGGAAGGAAGTGGATCCATTTGCGTAATGACCGTCATTCATGACTTGGATCATTAG